>MJUU01011024.1:92465-108697 GCA_002080025.1 Modiolus philippinarum
TCCCTAAATCCAAAAATGTAGGAGGAGTTTGAGTCACAAGAAAAGTGTGACGGACGGACAGACGGACGGACGGACGGACAGACGGAGGGTATAACATTATCCCCGAACTTTCTTCGAAAGTGCGGGGATAATTATCAAATTATATATAACTGCAATCAGGGACGTATATTTCACTTTATGTCCTTGCTGTAATGTTATCAAGTGTTTTGTGAGCGGGTGCGAGTTGTAGACCAATCTAAAAAGTTGCGTAATTTTAATACTGGATGTATTTTAAAACTTTATTATTAAAAACATACTAGTTTTAAAGTGGCTCACTCAACACATTCTTGAATTTGTGTCAGATTTCAGAACTCGTCTTACTTTCTCCAGTCCCATGGCTTAAGATTTTTCACATGGACCCCAGTTTTTATTTCATGAATGTCTTCTTTGGGTCAAATTAAGACACATGACAAGTTTTCATAAAATCCTTGATATAAATTCCTAAGCTTTTATACAAAAATCGCCCTAATGTTAAATTAAAGGAAAATCCAGAGAAATCCATATCCCGCCAAATTTCAATGTCTTGTATTTTCGTTAAAAGCAAACGGACATATATATATTTCTGTTCACCATAATAGTATACAATGCTTAATCAACTAAAATAAGTTTTAAGAAATCCGTGATATAAACAACTACAAGAGTGAGCCGCACCAGATCCGATATATGTGAAAGTATTATTGGTTTATCCCTGATAACGAGCGTCATTCTTAAGAGGCATGCATATCAGGGTATTCAATCTGAACAAGAAATGAAAACCCAGAAGTGAAAAAGAAAAAAATATTTCTCCACCTCCAATTAACTGGAAAGCTCAGATAGGAAAGAAATGTCAACATTTCTAAAAAACCGATTGACACATAAGAAAAAAATATTTATAAGAATTCAGGTAATCTTATTTATAAAGGTAAAAAAGTTGTGGAAGAATTTTAGAAGACACATGTAGCATACTGTCAAGAAGGATCACATGATAAAACCTATCAACATAACAAAATGACAAAACAAGTGACCGCAGCAAAAGAAATAACAGACCCCAAAAAAATACATAATAAGGAACAGAATAATATTTTCCAAAGTGTGAGCACCTCCAAGAAGACAAGATTATGAAAGCCAGAATAATAGATATAGTGAGTTAGTTTCGCAGATAAAAAGTAGAAACCATTTGACCTTAATTAGGATTAATGGTGATCACTGTAAAGAGATCTCCAAGTTTGGTAGTAACAATTATATACCAAGATCAGAATTGAATATAAAATATAAACATGTTTGTTCAATTAATTTTATTGTATATGTTACTTTGTAAAATGTTAAAGCTACGATTTGACTTTTTTAAATAAACGCATTCTTTGTTTCTACGGTATTCTACGGACGTTGTTTGATAACTTGTCATGAAATAACACAAGTAAGCTAGGGTTGATAGTAAATTCTAGTAAATAATAGCATGCATATTTTCACAAAATTATCAAAACAACTTCAATATAAGCTAAAGAACCTGGAATGTTACTGCACAAAAAGGAAAGTTCATACCTGGGAAAACGAAGTCATCCTGTTTTCCACTGGTCTTGGTCACATGATTTCTGTTGTCAATTCTAAGTTCAAATCTGATCAATATGAATATAACTAGTAAGAGCAGGATTATTCAACTAAAGCACATCGTCGAAATGTTATATTAAATGAAATAGAGATTATGTAAACCCGATAGCAAAGTTATTTCAGAAAATGGCTTCCGAAAATTTTCCGCTTTATCGAAAGCCACTAGGCGTCCTTCGTCCTTCATAAACTATTACTTTTGAATCGTTTCCTCTGCTATGAACTTTGCCTGAATTCTAACAAGGGTATCTAAAGTTTCCTATTGGGATGTTGAAGGTCAAAGAAAATGGCTAATGTTACTAAAATGGAACATAGTGGTAAATTGTAGTGAAATAGCCGCAGAACCGGTACATACATTCGAAATATGATAGAGGGGAAATGTGACCAGCAATGCAAGATTTATCTGCTCTGCAATTCCTGAAAATAATCCACTTACATGTCCCAGAGTTATTTACCTTTTATCCAATTATCTAGAGTTATACTTTTGGTTTATATTAAAAAAATGTTAAGTTTTACATTGTTCAGCATTTCAAGTATGTGAATTTAGTTTAGTTAATAACAATTTTATTTGCTCAATTGCTCAAAAGTGATAGCACACAAGATTATCCAGCTTATGAAGTTTTCTCCCATATATGTTTGTTAGTCGTATGTTTCAAAAACAAAATGACAATGAGGTAAAGATTTAATTGCATAAATCTTTAGCATTTACAACTATTTTCCTAGACCTTACTGACCAACAGTTTAGTTAGGTTGCTTGCTTTGCTCAAGTGTTAAAACTAAGACTGAAGATCTACAGGAAGATGTGTTTACATTATTGTGAAATCTTAGTGGTAAGCGTGGACTATTTGATTCACAATATATAGCTGGTAAAATAATATTGAAGTTTGTTTTGATTTTGGTTATATTCGATAGTACTTCTAGCATTGAAATGACTTAACCTCTGTCTCGTGTGATTATTGATTTATTATAAGGTAGATCGGCACCACTAATACTAATACTAACTTGTGTGCAATTGAAGACAGTAATTGGTGCGTCAAATACCAGTAAGTGGGAATGACTGGATTCCTGACCTATTGAATAAATATATACCTCCTAAAAACAAACTATCTTTTAACTTGAAGTGTACCATTGTCAGAACACTTTGCCAGTTAGTTTTATGCTTCCTGACGGCCCCACATTCGCATTGATGTAGCATTGCTCAACAATTAGAAGTGACTTCCGCTCAAACCAGTGCTAGGGACTGTCTTGAACTTACTATGAAGTATGAGCAAAGCTCATTGTTGAAGGCATAATGGTGACATCAATGTGAAGAACAACAATGAAAGCGTTGTCTCAGTGCTTTGTTTTACCGTGTATTTGTGGAGACTTTGTCTTTATGCATTTACTCCATATCCGTTCATTGCTTATCATAACTGTTAAATGTAAACTTTTGTACTAGATTTACAAATGATAATTAACATGAAGCGCTACAAATAGATTACCGGTAAATATAAATGCCCATAAGCTCAACAGTGTTCAATCAATAAGTGATTCCCACTGAATTTACTGCTCTACTGATTTTTTTGTATAATCAAGGAATCATATGAGTGACAACAATTAAATCAGAAAAAAACTGCATTGGAAGGATTAGAAATACGGATTTGTAAATTTGTGTAATTGTTACATTCTGTCAACATTTTGACCTGTTTATTGAATTTGATTTTTTCCAGTAGGAATTGATCAGTGCCTATAAGTTAAAGAACGAAGTTAGAAAATAAAAATGGGGACTCGTCATGAATAAGAGCCATGAATTGCTCTGATTTTCATTGGCCTAGAGCACTGTCTTATGTTGTTTATCATACTGGTCACAGATCTAAGTACATGTATGTGGAATTCAAGATTGAAACCTTTATATCAAGCAGATTAGTTTCTTTGATATAAATATTAGTATATCGGCTTTGGAATACCGAAGCAAAGAAGATAGGAGAAGGGAAAAATCTAGAACACGCTTCGTTTCCAAACAAACTGAAAGAAGCACAGGTTGTACACCTCCACAAAAAGAAAAGTCAACTGGAAATTATAGACCACTCAGCATACTTCCATTGGTGTCGAAGTTCTTCGAGAGAGCCATTTACGAACAACTTTTAAATCATTTTAAAAATATATTCCATCCTTTTTTATCTGCTCGTAGACCTGGTTTTGGATGTAACATTGCACTGTTAAAATAATCGATTGATTATAATTTATTTACAGCTGCATTGCTTATGGACCTCTCGAAGGCCTTCGACGTCCTTCCAGATAACCTAAGGGTATACCCCAAGGCACGATACTTGGGTCGGTCTTGTTTAATATACTTTTGAATGATATTTTTCATTTTGTAAATGAAAGTATTTTATATAATTATATATAATTATGTAGATGATAATACAGTGTCATACTCAGACAAAGAAATTGGTAAGGTTGTGGGTACTTTGGAAAAGGAAAGTGTAAATTTAATTAATTGGTTCTCCCACAACCAGATGAAAGCAAATTCAGATAAATTTCAAGCAATTGCTATTGGCTCTAAAACTGCAAATGAAAATATTAGTTTAATTTAGATAGATTTAAAATTAACTGCAAAAATGAAGTAAAATTACTGGATGTAACAATTGATTATCAACTATGATTGAATACTCATATTTCGAATATATGTAAAAAAGCTTCAAGACAGCTGAATGTGTTAAAATTTAACAAAATTGGGTAGATTAAGTTTTATTATGAGTAAATTCAACTATTGTCCTACTGTTTGGCATTTTTGTGCTGAAAGCAATACTAGAAAAATTGAAAAAATTGAAGAAAGGGCTCTTAGTTTTATATATAAAGATTATCAGAGGTCATATGAAGAATTATTAATAAAATCAAAACTACCAACTCTTAAGATAAGAAGACTTAGATCTATGGCTATTGAAGTGTACAAAATATTGAATAATAAGGGTCCGAGTTATTTAAAAGATTTATTTAAATTAAATGACAACCACTATTCTTTCAGGAAAAAAATACAGTTCAAATACCCCAGGTGAAAACATCATATCAATGTTTGCAATCCTTAAGATATGCGGGAGCCACACTCTGGAATTAGCTGCCTGATAAGTTGAGAAACGCTTCAAGTCTTAATCAGTTTAAGAGCCTATTATACTCATGGGGTGGCAGCTCATGCAAATGAGTCTCCTGCAGATCATAAGGATCATAAAGAGCCCTTTCAGCTTCAAAATTACTGTTTTCTTCTGCTTATTTATCATCTTCTTTTTTTATGATTTTGCCACATCTTAGTGCTGTATTATGCGTGGCTTTGATAAATGTGCTGTTGTAAGTTTAAATAAAAAAGCACCATAGGAATATAGTACCCAAAACTAAATAACACCGTCGATATTCTGAAATGTTTTATCATTATAAACCACATAAAATACAAATTTATTAGCACAAACTCATGATACAGTATATGGTTAATGTCCATTACTTGATATTAATATTATTAACACTCAATATCCTTTAATACATTGTAAAAATAGTAATATATACCAGTTGGTAAACATTTTATGTGACAAATCCTTTCCTCATCTCAAAACATTCCGAAATAAATGTAGCACTAATTTTTAAACAACTTTCAGAGTAGCTATTCAATATAAAGTATAAAGAGGATTTGTTACTATTATTTGCTGAATCTGGGAGAATTTTTTTTATTTTATCAAAAAATGTTGTTCTTTTGTCCTCATAAAGGTTGCAATGCAGCAGAAAGTGTTCTTCATTTTCAATTTCTCCTGTATTACAAACTAAACAATTTCTTTCTTACCTACTTAGTTTGAGGTATCTTCCCTTTTGTATCATTAGATTACTAGCGGATTTTATAAAGAGCAGTTATGTCTTTAGCTTTTTTTAAAAAAAAATATCTAAATAGTGAGGCTTCTGTCCTACTTTTTAATTTTTTTTCTGAAAATTCTAGTTGATTAATTAATTAATTGAAGTAAATAACTCCATTTGATTGTGTCTTTCGTTTTTGCAACTTTTTTGTGATGGAATGTGTTGAAAAGTAACACAACAATGTGTGTTTTATTACAGCTGCTTTGAATAACCATGTATCTATAAACTTTGAAAGTTACTAACTTACTTGATAAGCCTGAGGCTAGTGTTAAAAAATCCATTCATACCCGATCAGCTGTATTTCAAACTTATATATAGGTATAGGAAAAAAAGAAGGCTTTAATGCTTCAAATTGAATTACTACCGTGTTAAAAGTGATATTATATTTATGTTTAAAATTACAAAAAACAGGATAACAGCAAACACCTNCACAATTCACACGCAAACTGCACCAGAAAAACAATAATGAAAACAAGAGACAAACATAAATAACGATAGGAACTCGGGATAGCCGGACTTGGTACCGGCACTAGCAAAAGCCAGTGGTAGGGTTAAACCGGTTTATGGGTACCCAAACCTTTGTTTAAAATCTTTATATCAATAAAAGAAGATGACTACAAAATGTTATGTACATTTATTAGCAAACTTGATGCTTAAAAATATATTGCATGAATATGGAATGGACTATAATCCCTAATTATCATCAAACATGATAGGTTTAAAGAATCGTAATAAAATAATTTGCAAGTTCTATTATTACCTTGGTGTCAGGAAATAATGTGAAAGTTAGGATGGCAACGTCCTTATTATTTGTGACTGTTGTCAAATTGAATCAAATTCATGAATTAAGGTTCGGATATTTAGTTATTACATATTAAATTGCTAATACAAAACAAGAAAGTCACGTGTATGATACACTCAAAGCATATTTGATTCATGACGATGAGCTTTACCGTAACAGCTGTCACTTCTCTGTCAAAATATTGAATAAAAAACATTCTGATGAAAGAGAGGCGCATGTTATGTATAAAAGACATTACGATGTAGGTCATTTTCAAGTCATGGTTATAAAAAATATGACGGTGTAGGTCATTTCCAAATTCTGATTTAAGGCGGAAACCATGGAGATTAGACAAAATTCCAAAGAAAACTTAACGAGCACTAAAAGTCTTCATAAATCTGAAAACAGCACTACTAAAGAAAACAATTCACTGGATAATGATAAAGACATAATAAGCAAATAACATGAACTCTGTAAGGAATTATAGTCGGCATGGGTCCATGATAGAGTAAGCGTATACTATGCTTGTTAAGCTACATATGCATTAGCCATCATGAATGTGAAAACAATGGAATTTTGTCTAATCTCCATGGTTTCCGCCTTAAATCAGAATTTGGAAATGACCTACACCGTCATATTTTTTATAACCATGACTTGAAAATGCAGAAACATGTCAAAATTAGACGACTTATTGCTAGAATTAGTCAGATGTTATCAATTAATCGCATGCAGCTGCAAGAACGTAACGTCATTTTTGTCAAAAATGTACAAATCAGTTCCTAGCTGCAAGACCATTACGCCATTTTTGTGCAGTGTGATTAAATTAGTCGCAAAATAAAAGAGAAGTACGCCACTTTTGTCCAATGTGAATAAATCAGTGGCATATGCTTCAAGACCATTACGCCTTTTCCATTTCGCCAATGGAAGGGGAGATATGGTGCTCCATATAACTGCTTTAACCCTCCATGTCTTTTGAAATGCCTGTACCAAGTCAGGACCATTGCGGTCTTTTTTGTCGGTACTTTCGGTCTCTGTGTTGTCTTTATATCACTGTGTAATTTTTAATTTTGTCTTTGTCGATGATGTTTGTGATACAGATGTGCCGTAGTGACAGATATAGAACAGACCCTTTCTCGATAAGTGCGTTCCTACGATTTGAGTGGAAAATAAAAACTGTTCCCGCAAAAATTACGTCGTATGACAATTAATCAATACGCCATATATAGTATGACGTTGCATTTTACCCACTCAAAGGCATATGAGCGCATGTACAAAATTCAGTACCACAGTTATCGTGAAAGAATCTATATAGGACCTTTTGTTTTTGATACGGACTTTATCACGGTAATATATCAGGTGAGCCTGCGATGAATTTTAATTGGTTATGTCTTAGGGTTAGGGAATGAGATTTACCAATCAGCCAACTAAGTGACCAAACGGATTTTTTATAGCCTTATTTCTACTTCTGAATAGCAATTGCTGTCAAGTTGCTACCGTACATTACCACAATGGATGGGGAGATTTGGCTCGCCATAACACCGCTTTAGATCCTATTGGTAATGTGTTATCTATCAGCTGACGCATATATCGGTTTATGGATTTCCAAATGTTTTTATTTGATCTTCACTGAAGAGATATAAGTTGTCGAAATGCGCATATGCAGAAATTAAATCGGTATTTTGTTATTTAACCCATCATTTCTTTTGAAATGCCTGTACAAAGTAAGGACCATCGCGGTCTACAATGTTTCCAGTGGTTTCATCCTGCTTTTGTTTTTTTGCGTCATGGCCCTTGGCTGTTGACAATTCTGTTCGGTAATTTTGTTGTTACCTCCATTTGTCCAATGGGATGAAATCATTCGCAATTCGCAACACTATTGTGAAATTTTTGTGCATTTGACCAAACAATACCATTATGCCATTTTTGTCAAATCGCAAGCTGCATTTTGTCCAATGTAAACACATTAGTCGCAAGCTGCAAGATTATCACGCCATTTTTATCAAATATGAAGAAATCAGTCGCAAGATGCAAGACCTTCACACCAATTTTGTCAAATAACAAAATACCGAAGTCATTGTTGATTTAACTTTTGTATATGTGCACTTCGACAACGTTTGTCTCTTCAGTGCAGATCAATTAAAAATTTGGAAATCCATATACCGAAATATGTGTAAAAGCTGATAGAGAACAAATTACCAATAGGATCTAAGGTAATAAGGACAGAGCTATGCGAGAGGGAGACACTCCTTATTTTTTAACAAATTTTGCTAAGTTTAGATATTGCAAGTTATGCAAATATGAACAAATCTGTATTCAGTTGCCAGCTGCAAGATCGTTGTTGTACATTGACGAACATGGACGTCTGAAATCTAGATTATATGACAAACGTGATGATTTTGACTTTCCAATTGTGAACTTTCCCTTTCTCTGCAGCAATATACCTGCATCCCCAGCATATGGAGTATATATTTCACAATTAATTCGTTACTGTAGAGCGTGCAGTACATACAGTGACTTTGTGGAAAGAGCAAAAGCACTGTCACAAAAACTGCTGAGTCAGGGATATGTTCAGCCTTTGTTACTTTCGTCCCTTCAGAAATTCTATGGCCGTCACCACGACATCATAGATAGATATGAAATGTCAGTGTCACAAATAAAAACTGATATTTTCAGCAAGATTCGCGTCTTCCCTGATTTTACATTACCGGTTTCGACTTTACCCTGGATTGACCCACTGACAGTGTGACGGGTGCTGTGCACAGAGCAGGACATGCTTACCCTTCCGGGCACCTGATGTCACTCTTGTTTATTGAGAGTTCACACTTTTAGTGCTTTAGTTTTTTGTGTTGTATATGTAACGTTCGTGTGTTTTGTGGGCGTGTGGTGTCTTTGGTCTTCCGCCTTTTGGTGTTCTTGTTTTGCCTTGTCTCTGGACTGCGATTTGTGTAATCTTGTGCTTTGTTCCTTCGGTATTCTACTGCCGTTGTTCCCTATTTTGTCCAATAAGAACAAATCAGTCGCAAGCTGCATTTCGCTAAATTACTTAACCAAATCATGATGACGAACATAGAACTTGCAGTATCAATTTCATGCGTTCTCTCTCTCGTATCCCCGAGAAACAATTTTCTGGTAAGTAACAATTACTGTACGTGATGTTCACGTATTGGGAGGATGCTATAACATATTGTTTCAAGTGAAATACATTTGTATTATATTCAGAGGCCGAGGGAATATTTCTAATTCGCAAAAGAAATATTGAAAACAGCATTTTCTATAGAGAATATGTTAATAAATCAAGCTCTAAGGTCAACAATATGGTGTACGTTTCCTCCAAAAAGCAGACTTGCATACTCCAGTATATATGGCATTCAAGTATTTAACAATGCGAGAAAAAGAACTTCAGAAGCATGGAAATAGGCTTGCCATTGTGAAATTTGCTGAACCAAACCGAATCATCATACCACCCAATACTGAACTTACTATTAGAGGAACGATGGAAAAGAAGTTACCATACTACTTGTGCTATGCCATCGTCATCACAACCACCAGATGACATTGGCATTTCTCCTTCAATTATCAGCTACAGTTTTCAGCACAGTGATGTCATTCCTGTTCATCTAGCAAACATAACAACACGTACTATCACTGTTAGTCCAAAGTCTATACTATGTGAGGTTCAACCTGTTAATACACTGGATCCACCAGTCAACACTCAAAAACTTATTGGAGATGACATTATTCAACAAGTCACCATTTCATCAGAGAATTTGAAACCAAAACAGCTTCAAATTGTAAAGCAGTTGATAACAGATTATAGAGACATATTTTCAACCAGCGATATTGATATTGGCCATGTTACACAAGTAAAACACCATATTGAACTGACAGACAATAAACCCTTCAAACAGAAGAAGCGAAGAATCCCACCATCATTACTACACGAAGTCCGTGATCATTTGCAATAACTACTAGCCGCAGGTGTCATCAGGAGATCAAAATCACCGTGGTCCTCCAACGTAGTTATCTGTAGGTAGAAAGATGGGAAAATGCGAATGTGCATTGATTATCGTCAGCTAAATCAGAGGGCAAAGAAAGACTCTTATGCTCAACGCAGGATCGTAGAAATTTTGGATTTACTTGGCGGGAACAAATATTTTTCCGTATTAGACATGAAATCTGGGTATCATCAAATTGAGATTGAGGAATGTGATAAGGAGAGAACAGCATTCACGGTCGGTCCTGTAGGCTTCTACGAGTATAACAGAATGACACTTGGTCTTGCTAACGCACCTGCCACGTATCAGCGCCTTATGGAATACATACTCGGAGACCTTCACCTACAGATATGCCTAATCTACCTAGATGACATGATTATATTTTCCGCAACCTTTGAAGAATACGTCGACAGAATAAAGCAAGTTTTCAACAGATTAAGAGAAGCTCCAAAGAAATACTCGTTCTTCATGCAAAAAGTCAAATACATTGGACATATAGTGTCAGCTGAAGGCAACTCACCAGATACAGACAAAGTTGACAAAGTTAAGAACTGGCCGACACCTACTACAACCGAGGAAGTAAGGAAATTTCTAGGCTTTGTTGGTTACTATAGGAGGTTTATAAAGAACTTTTCCACCATTGCTAGACCTCTAAGTGAACTCATGCCAATACCACCAAAAATAAAGAAGAAATCAAAGCAATGGACTTGGGGAAAACAGCAAGATACAGCATTTACTACACTGAAACAGGCCCTAACAACACCACCAATTTTAGCGTATCCAGATTTCACACCACCGTTCGAAGTACACACTGATTTCAGTTCAAATGGATTGGGTGCTATTTCATACTAGACCCAAGACAACCAGAAGAAAGTTATTGCATATGCAAGTAGATCATTGAACCAAGCTGAACGCAACTACCCAGTACATAACTTGGAATTTTTGGCTTCAAAATGGGCTATCACTAAGAAATTTAGAGATTATCTGTATGGATCCAAATTTACAGTGATGACTGATAATAACCCTCTCACATATCCTTACAACAGCCATTCTTGATTCCACAGGCCATAGATGGGTTGCAGCACTAGCGTACTACAATTTTGACATCCTTTACCGGCCTGGAAAGAAAAACTCTGATGCAGACAACATGTCTAGACATCCTACCAAACACCAGCTCCAAGAACGTTTCAGATTCCATCAATGTCAATAAGAGCCGTCTGCAATGTACTTCAGGAAAACGCATATGTAGAATGCTTGGCCATGAACACTGATGTTATTGATACTGGGCCAGAATTACCTAAGATGACCAAGAATTTCAACATGAAAGATGAACAACAGAACGATCGTGTCATTAGCCAATAGATAGACATCATTAAAGGACATCGAAAGCCTAACACGCTGCCTTATAGAGGAATTATGACAAACTCAAGGTCATTGATGGCATCTTGTACAAACAGATCACTGTTAATGATGAGACAACAAACCTACCAGAAACATTGATACCAACGGCCCTCAATGCGTTAAATAATAAGATTGGTCATCCAGGTAGAGACAGAACTATGAGCCTTCTAAAAGACCGATTCTTCTAGCATGGAATGACAGAAGACGTAGAAAATTGGGTTCAGCAATGTAGAAGATGTGTTCTCAGGGGATCAAAGGCTAGAACATAGTATGCGCTCTTAGTTAACATCAAAACTACACAGTCGCTAGAATTAGTTTGCATGGATTTCTTATCCTTAGAAACATCAGCAGGACGATTCCAAAACATACTCGTAGTTACAGACCATTTCACAAAATATGCGATAGCCATAACAACAAAGAATTAAACAGCAAAAACAACAGCTGAAGCATTCATGAACAACTTTGTCCTTCACTATGGATTTCTTCAGCGCATACATTCCGATCAGGGAGGAAACTTTGAAAGTAGCATCATCAAAGAATTATGTTCGATCAGCGGAATGGACAAATCAAGAACGACCTCATACCATCCTATGGGAAATGGTCTCACAGAGAGATTTAATAGAACACTAATATCGATGCTTGGTACACTTGAACCTGAACAGATATCTAATTGGAAATCTTATTTTCGTACTGTAGTTCATGCCTACAACTGCACTCGTCAAGAAACAAGTGGACAATCATCAATTTTCTTGATGTTTGGCCGCCAACCGACACTGCCAATCGACTTAGCATTTGGTTTGGATTCTAACAACAACAAGCAACCAGTGACCAAGTGTGCTGAAAATCTACGGAAGAGACTTCAGCAATTGTATGAACTTGCAATAACATCAGCAGAGAAGGCAATAATGAAACAGAAAGAGAACTACGACACTAGTGTGAGAGGTGCAGTTTTACAGATTGGTGACAGAGTTTTGGTCAAAAAGTTAGTTTTGACGGCAAACATAAACTAGGAGACAAATGGGAAGACCAGCCTTACGTCATACTCAACCAACCAAACAAAGATATTCCCGTTTTGAAGTTTCAAAGGAAAACGGAAGTGGATGTAAGAAGACACTTCATAGAAATTTACTTCTTCCCATTGGTCATCTGACAACTTTTGACAAACCGAACACTACACAGAAACCTGTCCCAGCTCCAAGGAAAAGATCGACACCGTTACAACGATCTAGCCACAACTCGCTGCGAACTAACCATAATGATCTAGAATCTGTCGAAGAAAGCGAATTGGACAGTGAGTCGGATTATGAAAATTATCATATTATTGTACAGATGGGAGATGATTTGCCATATTCCATATATGATGACACGGAAAATCAAACATCTAATGATGAGGATGTCAACAGTGAGCCAGATGACGATCAGGACATCACTGATGGGCAGCAGGACAATTGTGTTGAAGAGAACGCTCTTTCACCAGTAATAGCTGCTGGCGATGCTGAAATGACCGAAGAGTTACATGCAGAGCAACCAGAACTTAGCGGAAGTGATGGTGATGCTGTTGCAGATGATGAAAATGAACAACCCTTAAGACGTTCAAGAAGGTAAATAAAGCAATCTGTTTGGATGAAAGATTATTCAACTAAGAGATTGCGGGAAGCTAGTAAACCTTTTTGGCCAGAGAAAGCAGAATATTTAAAATCCATGACCACAGATGGTTATTTTGAAGGCATAGAAACAGAGGTGTCAAACGGAATTTTGAAGATGATTACAGGGAATCCTGATTAATAAACAGTTAAATGTATTTTTAGATTTTGTAGTTAGATAATTGACGAGGACGTCATTTTTCGGACCAGGGGAAGTGTGTAACAGAACGTTTTAAATGTTAATCTTTTTATAATATTTATAGATTGATAAAAACAGCAGTATTGACATTATTTGGTAAGAATATTTTATTTCGTATGAATCTGTGAGTACGGAATGTGTGAATATGATTTCTTTAGTTAGTCGTTTTTCGGACGTTTCGTCAGGTAGTATCGATTTTGTCTCTGATTGGTTGTGACGTTAGAGCAAACGAGATTCAAGAAGGTCAGACATTTGTAATCACGACAAATTTGATAATTTTGACTGTGGACAGTTGAGTTTACCATGGTGAAACATATTTGGCCATAGATGATATTCTTAATTATAGCTGTACCTAGAAACAGTGTGAAAGTTGATAACGTAAATATTGTAAGTTCTTTTTGTGTATTTTTATCTTTTTTTAATTTGTACTGTAAACACTTTTATGACAAGGTCAGATGTTCATAAACATATTATGAATAGTGTGTATTGAATACCAAAATTTCGCAACTTTAATATTCAGATCCAAGAGTTTTGTTTGTTTACATTTCGACAATCAGAAAAGTATGGAACACACTGTTTACAGTAACAATCAGATTTTATGTGTATTTATATTTATTGTGATTTTACATTACTACTTTTTGACAATGCAAAAGGTATTTGAATCACATAGTAAAGGGTATTATTTTGTTGAATTACAGGTATATCACATGGTTTTGTATTGTGTTTACTACAGCCTGTTAACCTAGATTGATGATATGGAGAACATAGATTGCAGTTAGCCTAGCTTAGCTGTTTATATGGAGAACATAGATTGTAACTTTACAACAGACAAACTTTGAGCCACACACAGGTATTATTTTGTTCATATTGTTTATATTGTTCATACTGTTTATATTGTAATTTAGTATTCTATGTAAAAAGTATCAGCCTCAATGTTACATTTGAAATATTGTAACCAGTAGTAAGAGTTATCTCCCATATTTTATAATATTTGGAGTGATCGTACATGCTAATGAGACTGTAATGGTATTCATACTTCAGTATTCGATTTATTGATATTCGACATTATTTGAAATGCATTTATATTACCGAAGAAATATTAGGCAAGAGTAAACTGAATATATCAGATATTTCATGTTGAATAATTGTTAATGTGTGATATGTATGTTAAATAATTTCTAATATGTGATATTGTTATATTTATATTTATTATTGTTTTTACAAGGTTTTTCGTCTGTATGTTATTACTTCATCTGAACTAAAAATAAAGAACCCTGATTGTGATTTGGCGTTATGGTGTTTATTGAGCCCGCCAGAAATTGTAACAGTTAGACCAAAATGGCATCGAAATGAAATGGTCTGATACTAGAGCAACTTGATGAATTTATAGAATTCATCAGTAGCTTTCACCCTTCCATAAAATTTACAGTTAGTATAACTGAAACAACAAATGATATAACTTCAACACTCGTCGATGGTCAGATACAATTTGATTTGCATACTAAATAACTAAATACCGAAGTTACTGTGAATTTATTTTCTGCATATGTGCATTCCGACAACATATGTCCCTAACTTATGTCTCTGTCTAAAGCGACAGATTCGCATGCGAAACTGCTCCCCAGTAGCTGCCATCCTAGACATTGCGTAAAAGTAATCCCATATGGACTTTCAATCCGTATACTTCGTATCTGTTCACAAGAGGAAACAGAGGAGCAGAGAATTTACAAAACATCTTGTAAACAGAGGTTACAAAGAAAAGCATGTCAAAACAACTTTTCAAAAGGTCCCTTCGATTGACCGAAGCGAATTGATAGATTACCTTGAAAGAAAGAAGAAAAATTCGCGGACGCCACTGGGAACTACCTTCCACCCAGATTTACCTAATTTGTCATTTATTACCCGTGGATATATAGATTTAGTAGATTTGTTGTTTAAATCACAGTGGAGCTTGACAAGGTCAAATCTTTCCTGATCTTAGGTAATATATGTTTGTCTTGTTGAAAAAGGTTGAAAGTTTTAGCATATTTTTCAGTAAATGTGCGTTTTACAACCATAAATAGTAAAGCTTTGGGAAATTCGACGGCGGTGACTCTTTTTTAACATATTTATGTGCCAACCCTTGAAACATGCTCTTGACACTTTTACCCTGGTACATACACGTCACCATTCAGAAAAGTTGAGTAAACTAATTTTGCAAAGAATATTTATGTTGATGATCTAATTATGAAGCAGATGTATTAATTTCTGTTGTGACCCTAGTATCGTTTTGTTTCGGACATTTCTAAAAGCAAGATAGTTCAATGAAACAGCATCATTCCGATATGTTAGATTAAATTACAAGGCACAAATTAGTGTTACCAATCATTGACAAGAAATTGAGTTAAATTCAAATTGAACAAGTGCAAATAGGGGTAAAGAAAATGACCGAACAGAATTGTCAGAGGCCCAAGTACAAGCAGGTGGGAAACCGCCGGAAAAATTGACGAAAGCAATGGCCCCGACTTGGTACAGGCATTTCAAATCGTGGGTAAACTGGTTTTGTGGTGAGTCAAAACCATCCCTTCAATTGCGGAAGTGTGCGGTAGCAATGCAACAGCAATTTTTGTTCACAGGTCGTAGACATCAAAAGGAATAGATCATTGACAGGTCGCAGACATTAAAAAGAAATGATCATTTCAGTATCAACAGTGGTGGATCCAGGGGGCCCAGGG
>MJUU01011024.1:108704-125605 GCA_002080025.1 Modiolus philippinarum
CTCCCCCTTAGCAGAAAGTCTGGATCCGCTATTGATTAAGTAAAAAGGAATCCTGAATCAGACTTCGGACCGAAGCTTAACATTTTTCCACGAGGGATGGATACCTTTTTTTATTTGAAGCCTTAATTAATATGGCGGTCACGAAGATAACTACAAGTATGTCTAATGAGAAAGTCTGTATAATTAGTGTTAGCTTTTACGTAACGAATCAACTGTGAAACACACAAAGTAAGCAGGAGAAGTTGGAATATTACTGTCCAATTGAGTGAAATTGAAAATTTTGAAATTAAAATCGTCCATTTTGTCCTAAATTTAGTATTGAGATAACCTTTGACGTTAAATTCGAACAAAGCAAGTGGGTGATCGCAAATGATACCTATTGGAATGCCAACAGTTTTTTGAAAGATCATTCCGCTAAACGTACTGAGCAGATATGTTTGTCTTCCGCGTACTTCACTATGATCTTTATATTTTATGGCTGAAAATTAGATCTCACCACATGCATTAGCTTTATTTAAACACTTGAGATCTTACCATCCATACAGCAGTTCTTACAGCTTAAAAAATGCAATATAAAATGTAAAATCTTTGATGACGTGTTTCATTTCATTTATGAATTTGATATTGTAAGTAACTATGAGTTGCCTGGACTGCTAAGCAAAGTTGCTTTTCATTCAGACAAACATTAATAGGGAAAAAGTAATCGTGATGTTTTTCAAACCATTTTTGTCAAAAGGTTACGAAATTATATATTTTGTCTTTTGATTCAAAAATAGCTTCAAAATTTGGAATCTATCAGATTTTGAATATTCTATATCATTGGAAAAATATTTAGAAATTGAAGGTGATAAATGTCAATAAATTTAATTTTCTTATATTAATCTTAAATATATACTGTTATTGATCAGGAGATAAAAAAAAATTTTAAGAAAAATAAAATCTGAAATTGAATTATAAATAGTTTATACTTAAAATGAGATTAGTTTTTAAGAGGATAATTACATTAAGTCATTTTACTTTTAAATGGATCACCCTGGTTAGGTTGACTCACCCAGGTGAAAATGATTCTGCCCACACCATATATAAATTATCAAATATTTTTGTTGTGAGTAATGTCATTTCAAGATGACTTCAGTTGTACGAAATTTTACTTGTTTTAATTACTTCAATACCTTTACGAAAGTAATTTGTAGAATGTAGATTAAAAACATATTGCGCAGAATTCATATTAACAATGAAGGGATATGGAGTAAATGCAAATGAGACAAAATCTCTACAAACACATGGTAAAACACAGCAATGGAACAACGCTTTTATTGTTGTTCTTCATCCTGAAGTCACCATGAGGCCTTCAACAATGAGCATTACTCATACCTCATAGCAAGTTCAAGACGGCCCCTAGCACCGGTTTGAGCGGTATTCATTGCAAAATATGAATATTTTGTAGAGATAAAGAAAAAATTTAAAATTATGATAATAATAAAAAATAATAATAATAAAAAAATAACACGGTTGATGACCGTTTTATTCGTGTGTTTACTACGATACAGAAGTGTTTGCTCTTTGTTGACTTCAAGTAATTAAATACCGAAGCTATGAAGAACAACAATAAAAACATTGTACCGTTTGCTTAATCTTAAACTCATTCAAATTTAAATTTGCAGTTCCAATGATTGCAAATATGATGCCGCCATTTTTTAGAGCTACCATTTAGTGTCAATAAGCAAAATATGAGGAATTTCATGAGATTTTTTTTTTAATTACAATTACAATTTAAAAACCATGGAAATTCAATAAACCCATGGGAAAATGCATTTTCAATCGGATTTTACTGTTTCCCATGGGGTTTTGAAATATTCCCATAGGAGAAAAATAATAAAATGGGAAATTAAAGAAATCCTATGTGAATAATCAAAGTCCCACGGGAATATTTCAAAATCCAATGGGAAATCGTGAAATCCAATGGGAAATTGCATTTCCCCGTGGGATTTTGAAATTTCAATGTTTTTAAATTGCCATAGTGTAAAATCATGCTAAGATATCGAGTTACAATTATTATTTCGTTAAGTCCCATGCGATTCCGCACATTTTGGTTATTCACACTACTCTGTAGCTCTCAAAAATGGTGGCACAAGATGAAGAACAACAATAAAAGCGTTGTTCCTTTGCTTGTTTTTTACCTTGTAATTGTAGAGACTTTGTCTCATGTGCATTTACTCCATTTCCTTTGATTCACCATTTGCAATCACTGGAAATGGAATGAGTTCTGTTTGGTAATTTTGTTATTACCTTTATTATGCTTAAAATCAGATCGTCTGGTCAGTTAATTAATCAACTTAGTATCTTAATTAGTAAGCTTTGACAACATATAAAAAGAAACCAAACAGTTCTTAGAAATAGGTACCCTTTAGAGCCTCTATCGATTCCAGGATATAGAGAACACTTATAGACCCTCAATGTACATTGACGGATGAGCAAGTCTGTGTTGTTAACTATATTAGTACCGGGAAAGATTAGGGGCTGCAATTACTGAATGAAGTTTTTGTGCTAATGGAATAATGTGGAAGAAAAGAACTAGACAAGAAAATTATTGACGATTTTCTTACTGATTGTGTGATATGGTCAGCTTAAAGCTTTAAATGTCAAACGTTTAACTAAGAAAACCATTCAATCACAATTTACTGAACCAACAGAAAAAATATAGATTATGTCCACATGGTCATCATACGAGTCTGACTCAAGTATACCATAATTAAGGACTTATCAGAGCAAAGGTCTATCTAAAATTTTAAAAAAAAGTGAAAATATTGTATTTCGCACATTTTGTCTATTTTATCTTTCAACTTGTGGTGTATTTTTTATATGTTAACTTTTGCCACTGCACAACATATGCAATGAAGGGGGTAAGTACACATGGGATAAAGTCTCCACAAATACATGGTAAAGCAAAGCGATGGAACAATGCTTTTATTGTTGTTCTTAATCTTGAAGAAACCATGAGGCCTTCAACAATGAGCTTTGCTCATATCTCAAAGCAAGTTCAAGACGGCCCCTAGCACTGGTTTGAATTCATTGCCAGATGTCGAGCAACGCTACATACACAACTTTGTGCCAAAGGATAATGGATTGTTGCAAACAAACATAAAATTGACTGACAAAGTGTTCCTACAATCTCTGTCATCCATTGCCCCGACAAAAAGACTAACAGAAGACACTGGCCGAGTTCAGTTTAGATTAAACAAGATTTCGATTCAATTTGATCTTGGTTGGTCGGGACAATATTAACACATCTTAATCGCCCTTGAACAATATTGTGTTAAAGTGTCTCAGTGGTATTATTCCGCCATTTTTGTCTAATACTTGTTCATTTAGGTTTCATTCATTAAGAAATTTAACAAAATATTTGTTTAAAATGTAAAGAAAGTTCCAAAGTTTTTAAAATTTTTATTCCTTATCACTTTTACAACATTTTCATTACACAAATCGTGAACAAAACACATGAGCTGTAAATCTGTTGCTGGATTTTAAGAACACAGAAATTATGCAAGTGAGATAATTTGATAAAGAATTTATAGAGAAATTAACGTTTCGCAATTTATCTCTTTTTATTCAACGGTGACCCCTAATTTTTATTTTGTATATGTAAACTATATAATGAATTAAAAACACATGCAAAGTATGAACAAAATATATAATAGATTTTTCAAGCTATCCTCACACATAATTATTTTCCCTATCATTTCTATGTAAAATAATGAAATTTTCAGTTTTTGCGCTTGAATGCACGGTGACCCCCAAATTTCATTTCACATTTTGAACAATAATACAATTATGTTTCTACACAGAAAATTTCACAAAATTCTATAATAGGAAATTAATAACCTGCAGACACCTTAAGCCTATCAAGATTGTGATAAGATTAAAATGGCCAAACAAGATCATAACATATCTGCTAGTGCATCACACCGATAAGACTTGTTAGACTTGTTAAAATGTATAAATTTGGTGCTAAATAACAAAATACCAAAGTTTCTGTAAATCTTGTTTCGCATATTGTCATTTCGACAACTTCCGCTCTTTAAAATCAGATTTCTATGGAAAAAATAAAAAAAATAATCAAATTAAAAAAATAATCAAAATTGAAAAATGGCGGAAAAAATACAAAGAATTTGGATATATTTAGATGTATATGAAGGATTTTCTATTCAGTAGGTGTTCATATTCCACATAGGCCGGTTTGTCTCTTCTGTATACTTTAAAACGAATACGTTTTACAAAATGTCAAGTATAATTTGTAGATTATAATTTTCGTCAGACTTTGGTGGAGGAACCGGACAAAGGCATGGATTCAAAAGATGAAAACATCGACAATGCATATTTGGGAACCAGAAGTCTGGACAAAGAAACGTAAATTTGTAAGAACAAATTTTCTTGTAACATGAGCAAACAACTGTTCAGCTACACCTTTTTATTTTTTTTAAATTTATTTTTACATTTTCTTTTACTGACGCCCTTTCAGAGCATATATTATAATGACGAAAAATTCTATCATTAAAAAAAAGTTTACAAAATTGTGATGAACCGGATATGTTTTTGTAAAAATTCATAAGCAAATGTACGATACTATCAAGATTTAACGGAAAGGTAGACTTGATGATCAGCAAAGTAAATAAAAATTTCGAAGTCGCAATTCGCTCAAAATCTGGTATGTAATAAAGCAAACAATGATTCTAAACACCGCCCTTTTCTGGATCTTAGTTTCATCGACTCTGGTTAAATAAAAACTAATATTTATGATAAAAGGGATGATTTTGATCTCACAATACTAATTCCCCCTTTCTTGACGGGGCGTTCCCCTAGCTCAATCCTACGGGGTATACATATCTCAACTTGTAGGATTCGCTCGCGTTTGTTCTACTCTTGGCGATTTTAATGAGCGTAACCTTACTCTCATTTCCACTACAAGGTTACAGATTATATAAATTATTAAATACTTTATAGAAGTTTTCCGAAGTTATGAACATTTGATATCTAAATATGACGTGACTCGCAAACAGCTTATTACAAATAGCATTGATTTTATGATTTTTTTTAAAGAAATGTCAGAAACTAATAAAAATAAAGAAAAATTTGGACATAACTTACATTCTTTACGTAATAGTGGATATAGACAGGATATCTACTCGAATCCGTTAAACTGGCTTTAGAACCAGTGACCTGAAGATTTTACAAATATACTGGCCTTTAGCTGATACTGTCGGTGTCTGCTGAAATACCAAACCCTTCGGGAAGTTTTTAGTTTGATTTTTCTTCCGTAGTACGACAGTGTTTTACCAGCAGACTAGGCGGTTTTAGCGGCGAGCACGCTTTGACCCATCTTTCTAAATTACGTTTTCTCATATATTTTTCTTTTTCAAGATATTGGTCATGGATAGTAGTTGGGTTTTATTTGAATGTTTATTATAGGGAAACGAGAAAGAGAAAGGGGAGGTTTGGGTACCCATAAACCGGCTTAAACCTACCGAGCATTTGCTAGTACCGGTACCAATTAATATAAGAAAGATAACAGGAAACACCTACAATGGCCGTAAACCACAATCACATGCCACAATCCGCCAGGGAACCGCACGAGAAAAACAATAAAATGACAAAAGACAAAACATGGACAACGATAGGAACTCGGGATAGCCGGACTTGGTACCGGCACTAGCAAGAGCTAGCGGTAGGGTTAAACTGGTTTATGGGTACCCAAACCTCCCCTTTCTCTATCCCGTTTCCCTATAGTATAATAAAACATAGCCAAGTCCGGCTATCTCGAGTTCCTATCATAATAACGTTTGTCCCTTGTCTTCATTAGTGTTTTTCTGGTGCAGTTCACTTGGGAATATTGGCATGTAATTGTAGTTTTCGGCCATTGTAGTGTTTATTGTATGTAATATAATTTCTTACAGGGAACGAATTCAACATCTTCCCCACGATCTTCAAATTGAGCTGAATTTTCAATACTCTACGATGCCACAAAAATGGGCTGTTGCATGCCACAATTATTAGCAGGACAGATGAAAAGGTACAAAAGAAAGCTAAGGTCGAACCAACAAAAGACTACAAGCCCTCAGCTGATTTTTGCTTTTCTTCATTTTAGCTCATTACTATTTGTTCTTCATACATCTTGTTGTTTGGGTCTTCCGAGTGTTTTGACTTGATTTGCACTGAAGAGGCATTAGTTGCTGAACTTGCCATTTGCAGAAACTGCCTAAACATTAATTTCGGTATTTACTTCCTTATTTATTCTAAAGAAAAAAAAACTACGAAGACAGGAACGCTGCCCAACACAAGATAAAGACGGTCATAGATGTTAAAGACTTATACATTGCATCAACCCCGTTTTGCAATCGATGAGACAAATGTTCTCGAAAGTGGTTGTAATCGCCACAGTTTTCCTCTACACTTTAGTGGAGAAACAGGACAAAGATATCGTAGTGAAATATGAAATCCTCAACAATACTTTGGAACCATAAGTCCAGACAATGGATTAAACGAACAAATTGTTATTGTTACTTAAGCGAAAAGTTGTTAAAATATCATTTTTGATAGTTTACTTTCAGAACACATATTGAATTTAGTAGAAATTATATCCGAAACTTAAAGGAAGAAATCGGACATTGGAAAGTTAATATATCATTTGCAAAGAACAATACTGATCTCTTTATCGGGAAAGGTAGATTCGATAACCACCAAAATAAATAAAATATATCGAAGTTGCAATTCTCAGAATTACATCGTGAATAAACATATCAGGTATGCAGTTACAAACATCAAGAGGAACGATGTTGCACCTAATTTTTGATAGCTATAGCTTCCTTAAAATGTTCAAATTGATCTGAATTTTTCATACTCTACGAAGCAATTGAAAATTATCTTAAAGAGGCATGACGACAATGCGGCCACCTTTCTTAAAAAGACAGAAGGAAATTAAGAAGGCCATGAATCGAAAGACGTAGAAAAAACATGATCAAGATAAATCAGTTAAAAAGACAGAGAAATGGACGAAGATGATTGATACTTACAAGTTTTAAACAATTAATGATATTGTAAACAAAATGTAATGAGATTTTTTTTCGGAGAACCGAAGTAATGACCTACTGGGCTGAACAATATCCTTAGAAACTAGCAACCAACCAGTAGTGGCATCGACTCAGTGGTACTAAATAACTAAATAACTGACTCTCTGAAAAAATAGTTTCAGAAGATAAAGTAGTTTCAGAAGATGGCCACCATTTCTTTACAGTTCTAGTCAAATCAAAACATGGAGAAAGCTATGAAGAGAACGATGTAGAGAAGCTGATAGAGAACAAACAACAGATAAGATCTAAATGAAAAGCACAAAGCAGCCAAAGAAATAGTCATGATCGAGGTCAATACTCATTCTGTCCTCTGGTGTTCTCGTTTTGCCTTTTCTGTGGACTTTGATTAATGTAATTTTGTGCTTTGTTACTTCAGTATTCTACTGCTGTTGTTTTTAAATTATTTTATTTTGATAGTCTGCCAGTCATTATACTACTGTCTGCATTTTATACATTTTGCAAAGTACAAGAAAATCCCATAATCCAACGACAGAATAATATGGGCATGCTCACATAACTCCTTGACGAGTGAGACAGGGAGCGATGACCAGATTAGTGTCCCCTGGTCCAAAGTTATATTAAATTGAAGCCAGGATGGAATAAATTTCAGCAGCTTAGATGAAACGACATAATGTTAAATCTTTATCTACCGTGCTTTTTCTTCTCATCTTTCTGAAGCCTTTTTGTATAAATTCGGCTTCATAATAGTGTAAATATGGTGCACAATTAGTATACCAATATCATTACCGATTGTCAGAAATATGGTGCACAATTAGTATACCAATATCATTACCGACCAACCCAGCAAACTCCACAAATTATTTTCGATCAGGTCATCCAGCATGTTAATGATAACATCATCACTTTTTCTGAAAAAAAAACACCAAAAATCAAAAACAAAACAAAACAAAAGACAAAAACAAAAGCAAATAAAAACAAAAGAAAAATAAAACCAAAAACAATCTGACATAATGACACCGATTGTTGGTTTGTATGTTGTTCTGCCTTGCAATAAAAGGGTGTTGTAATGAATACTAGTATAATGTATCGCAAAATAAATATCAATAATCTTATTTTATACAAACCCTATAGTCTACAACATTAAAGAAAAGGTGAAATATTGCATACAACTCCTTTTTCAAACAATGATTAATTTTCGCCAGGATAACAGAGTGTTATAGCACTTGAAAGTTTATTTCATTAAACATTAGACGATGTTAGATAAGGAATGTTCATTTCAGATAATTAATCAGAGGAGGATGTAAGTAAATCAATTTGTCTGCTTGTAAAAGATATATCATTGTATTCTTATAACAAAGAAATGTAATGATGCCATTATTTCTTATTTATTTGAAATGAATTCCATTTTTCTATGTATTCTATATGATATGATGACATGACTAGAAAGGTGGTTCTAAAAAGAAAACTCAAGTGGGATCATGCACGTATACGCTGTTTTCAAAACTCGAACGAGAATTTAGGTTAGTGTTGTAATGATGTCAAAAGTGTCCAAAAAGAATAGGTAACGCAATATTTTAGTCAGTAATCACATCTTTAACATCTTCTCAATCGGTTATTAAAGAAAAGAACGCCTAAATATTTCTTAAAAAGATTGACGATATAAAAATAAAAAAATCGATTGCGGATTTGAATTTTCCAATTATGAGTTTCCCATTCTTAAGTATCGACTCATACGACATTACTTATTTCTATTGAAGTTACATACATCATAGCACCCTCCAAAATACGAGCAATTCACCAACATATATCTTTTCCACCAGAAACAATCTCCTCGAAATATCAGACAGACTGCTTGAACTTAACTTTACTCAAGTTATTCTCAAGTTCCAGTTACCATAACGAGGTGGCAGACAAATAACGTCTTTCAATTTTTGACAAAATGTTTACATAGAATCTTGTGTCGGGTCGAGACATCCTTGGTCATGTTTTTTTTTTACTTTGCCAAAGGTTAATATTAAAGGGAAACGCGAGCTTTTTACGTTGTCTTCTATCGGATTTGACTTTTTTGGCAAAGACCATTGACTAGACATGACGATAGAGCATAAAAGCAAAGCTGTAGCATAAAAAAAAGAATTACCTGATCACTAATGCGAGCTACAAGAAGCGCAATAAAAACAGTAAGTCTATATACTTAACGCAACAAATACATTTAATCTTCCAACTTCATTTGGANGGGGGGCACCTGGCCAGCACCTGGGTTGAAAAAAATAATCTGGCTCTGACTTAGTCCATTAGATAATATAAAGCCTGGCGCAACAAAATTTCTTAGCTTAGTATACAGCGGAAAAAAATAATCTGGCGCGCGAAGCGGGCCAAAAAATTTGCCTGGGTAAAAATCCCAGCCCCCCCCCCCCGAAAATCAAATGGTCCGTGCCTAATATAACTGTTTCGCGTTTGTTTCTCTATCATAAGATTATGATATTTCTATGCCTAAATGGCAATACTTGTCATACTGCAGAGGAATTATTTGTCTTAATGTTTGAAATGTGTCTTCTTCAGAGCCATTCATCTTAAACTAGAACAATAGCAAAAGACAGGAAAGATATCTGAAATTAGAAGAATATATGAAAATTTGATTCAATATTCAATTTTGTGGCATAATTGTTTAAGGAATGTAAAAGGAAAATAAAAACTACTAAGCGAAAGCAAGTATTATTATATAACTATAATAATGTCAAATCAGAGGGGAAAGAATATGGAGGACAATAATGAAACTTGAGGACAGAAACCGATTACAAACATCTGTAAAAAATATAGAATTGACGAATTCATGAAAAGCGTTCTTCCATGGATGCACGCATAAGGTTTGATATTTTAATATTAAAAAAACAAATTTTTTGGGGTATCAATTTGTGTCAAACGCCTCCAAATCTTAGAAATTGCAGTTATAGATTCGTTATTGTACCCAATTCAGCATAGGACATTATTTTACTCTATTTCTTTATTAAACTGCAATTTATTTCCTTAGATCAATTGTGCTCCACGACTTCCCTGAGTAATTAGATTTTTAATATGGAATGCAAAAGAATAATGTATCACGGCTAATAAAATGGGAAGATTGATTAAGTAGATGAAAACAATAAATATCTTGATATTAGATAGTCAAAAATCATTTTGTTTATCCGCTTGTTTAGTTAGGAGTATCAATCTAATTATAAAAATCATTTGTTTTAACATCAATTGATTTCATCAATTATGAAACCGACAACCTTACATAACGATGAAAAAGCGACAGCCGATAGCAAACAGTTTCGTGTCAAAAATATATAACACCAACGCATAAAAATGCAGTGATAAAACACGAAATAGCGTTTTGAATAATAAAACAAACGGCTGTTTCATTACGCAATACATGGGAAAGTATAATATAAATGTGCATTGAGACATTATACCGTTATAACAAAACCCCGAAGCCGCAGTTCATCAAATCAGATCAATACCCAAATTTGCAAGCTCTGCATTCTTAAGAATCAAAGAAATAAACGGTTGATATACAATCAAGAAATAAACGGTTAGCAAGATCCATATATTCACATGTCCAGCTAAGAACTATGACAGTGCCAATGAAAAATACTTACATGAACATATGGACACCATCAGAAGTATTATTCGATGCGCCTTCGTGGTTAGGACCTCCTTTTGAATGCTTTTGAGTCAATTCATTCACTACATAAAAAAGAAAGATACAGAGTCATTACAGATCAAAAAAGCTAAATTACGACTTGAAAGCAACTACAGAAATATTTTTATCCAGGGATATTCACTCAGTTTTGTATTGTTTAGATTGCGAAAGGTATAGCCACTTTCCCGGTGTTATGTAAAATGCACCACATCAGCAAACGAATACCAAAGCAAAAAGAGAGATAGGGGAAAATCCCCGAAAACATGACAATTCTGATATATCATTAAATAAAACTACACGACAAAATGAATCAAAGTTCCGATGGAGCTGAAACTCGAAAGCCCTGAAAATCTACACGTGCTAAAACTTCGTAGTCATCCAAAGAACTGCTGCATACGTCAGCATGTATTAAGTTATTCCGTAATACGTGAAAATAATCGGATTGTGTGATTTCGTATGCATGTCGATTTCATTGCTATAAATATATGCAATACACATGTCACAGGTAAACAAATAGTATTTTTATCTCTGACAAATTACTGCGCGACCGGCTCGTTGATCCGAGACGCAATGTAAAAAAACGAGTAATTTGATAAACATGCATATTGTTTTCAATTTAATATAACAACACCATATTCAACTCAAGAAAATGAAGAAATATAATTTAAATACACAATGTATACGATTTTGAAAGAAACTTGCGCACTATATCGGAAGCACGAGGACAATCTTTTAGAGCTGTTAATAGGCTTGAAGCCTCACGTAATTTTTTCTTGCATTTTAACAACTCTCCAGCCATTTCATGGCTTTCGAGTTAAAAATAAAAATGAACAAGAACTCCACAAAACTAAACCACTAGCAAAGTGAATCTCCAACGAAACTGGAGGTAACAATAGGCGCTCTGAAAGGGTAAGCATGATTTGCTCCATATGTGGCACCTCTCACACTGCCAATGGAAAGTCAGGATTTGTCATAGTCCGTGTTTGTCAATTTAGTTAATAAACTCTTGATCTACTACAAAACATCTATTCTCAATTGGCAAAAAGAGACATCGTGACGATATTTCAAATCTTGATAACGACCACAAACCTTCTTTAGTAACAACTGCAACATCAGCTAAACATTATCTGTATAAATCAATGAGACAGTGATTTCGTTTTTTTTTTATGACAAAATTTCTGTACAAACTACAAACGCGAAAACAGCGAATGAGCTGTGAAATTTGGAATTTAGACGCCACATGTTGGGATACGAGGGAATTGCTGCTCAGAAACGAGATGTTCATCATTTAAAGTCGAAATCACCACACTTGCTGTAAAGTTGCGTTTTCAGACGTTCAGAGTTGTCCATATAGAGGTTTAAGTCATACTTATCAGTGATGGTGGTGTATCAGTGTTCTCTTAAATTTCATTTTGGTATATAGTATAAATATAATCCTTGAATTGAGGATTGTTTAATGAAAGAACATCTAGATAGCAGAAACTGAAATTAAACAACTTTGCTAGCTTATTGGCTTTTCTTCTGAACTAACCCTTGTATGAAGCTAGTTTCATACAAATAAAGGAATAAATCAGCTAAATGGCACACGATTAGTCCCAGTAGTTATCCAATTAAAAATTCTAGCATTGCAATCACACCCCTTTTTTATCCTTTTTGTTGTAGTCAGTGTCATGTTAACAAAATAAGCCCCACCTTACATAGTACCAAAATGTGAATATATTTTTCATCTTTTTAGTACAAACTGATATGTTAAATCCCAAAGTACTGACTTTAACTTATGTAATTTATTCCTTCAATGTACCATCTGTTTGACACAGTTTTATTTTAGAATATTTATTTGCACACTTCTTAACACGAGGACTTCAAACATTTTCCGTCTCATACGACCATAAAAATAGTTATCTAAAAAATATCAATCACTTTTGGAAAAATTTGAAGTTCCAGTCCGAACTGTTATTCGAGATTCTTTTTGTCATAGCACTGTGATGAACATTTCTTTTCATTGTCCATGACATTTCAACAGCAATTACTGTTGAGTTGGTCACGTGCGGACACTGCCGCTGTGTAAGGGGAAGTTTACGCGTCATTAAACCTGGTTTATCTAAAATTCCCTGCTTTTTAAAGTGCCTGTACCAAGTCGGGACTATTGCACCGGTGTTATGCACCTACTATGTCTGTTTGTAATTTGACAGTTCTGTTCTTTAATTTTGTTATTACCTCCATCTACTAACTATTGTCACATGCTTGCAATATTTAGAATTTCATTTCACAGAAGATCAAAACACCAAAATAATCTAATTGCCATTTAAAGGAGCTTATTTTTTTTATATTCTCAAGAAAAAAAATAATTTTGATATTCGGTATCTTTTAGATAGTATTACATTCCCAACATTGTGAAAGCCGTAAACTGACATAAAACGGTGCTTCTCGATATTTATGGCTGTTAATTTCTTACAAACAATATATTTGTGATGAAACTAAATGACATCTAATGAAAGCAGATACAAAATGATATTTTCAACAGCATTTTACCAAATTTTGGAAATAGCCTGCAAGGTCGCAAATGGTTTGAAGAAGACGTAGAGTAAGGCGTGACTGTTTTTATGAAAAAAAAAGAAAAGAAAACTGGCATAGTTTAGATTGTTTATTATAGAGAATGGTTTCTCTTAGAAAGTAGAAAGATAACGAAGTAGCGCTGCTAGCATGCCCTGAACTTAATTAAAACTTTTCAATACTGTAAATCGTATTCCACGAAGCGGTAACCAAAACTTCTTCGGCTTTAAACCTACAGGAAAGTCAGAAAGTATGTCAAAAGCTACACTCGCTACCGGCTTGCACTAATATCCCCCAGATACAAGTTAAATCCTATGCATTGGGGAATCTCCAAGTACATGTTGAATCCTATGCATTTGGGAAATCTTCAGGTACACGTTGAACCCTTTGCATTGGGGAATATCCAGGTACACATTTAATCCTATTCATCGGGGAAATCTCTAGGTACATGTTGAATTCTAAGCAATGGGGAGCGAAAAGGGATGTATTATATTTAATCTTTTCAGTTTATGGTGGAAGTCAAAACCCTCATTGTCTCATGAGGCCACACAAGACGACCTGGTACATTTTTTGGTATTTTGAACTCAACAACAAAATTACCCCTCTTTTTCTCCGCCTAGAACAGCATACATGTACCTGAAATCTATAGATTGACAGTTTATATCAATTAATTTCCATTACGCATCGGAACAAAGACATCATGAAATCATTAAGTTATGGACTGAAAATCGAATCTACAAACAAACAGACAGACAAGCAGTCCCCTTCTTTCTTTCCTCTTATCCCCTTCTTTATTCCTTGTCAAAACAAAAAAGACAGCTGCCTTCTCTGCTTCTATGGAATTTACAACCTTTAGCCTCTCCAAAGAACAAAATTCATTCTTCAAGGGCCATAATTTATTATGCATTCAAAGCAAAAAAGCGTGTAGATCCTATTTTTGCAAATGACTAAATAGATTATTGTAAGTTTAGAAAATATGTAAAATCAAACTTTGTTTCTGGGTCTTCATTATGATCAGCCATAAAGTTGCTAACCCAAGCAACTTGACATGACATGAGGCAAAAATATTTAGGGTGCTTTTGGTTAAAACATCTGATAGACGATCTTAGTTCTCAACGATCTAAATAGAGATAGCGTGCAGATAAAGCCAAAAACATAATTTTTTGAAAACCAGACAAGAAGGAGAATATTTTCTAGAGAAACATAAAATTAAGTAAAAGTGTTTATTCAGAGTAAGCTGATGAATGCATTACTCTAACTGAGTATTTTTTTTTCATCTATATCGAGGCAAGATTATGATTAAATAATAAACTGGTATCTGTTTCTTTGTACCTAGCAAGAACCGACCAGTCTGTGTTCTTACTCTGTCATTATTTATGCTTAGTGGCGGGAGTAGCAGATATGCCAATTTTAAAGCCTTTGTCTTGACCAATCCGTGTACCAAATGCTTGCCTACCCTCGGGTCAATTAGTTTGACTTTTACACCAGCGATGATGTCAGTTGAAGGACCTAGCTTTGGTATTGAAAAAGAATTAAACGGATAGGTTGGATGATAACGAAGGCAAGTTTTTATCCTTTGCTGTATTATTGAGAGCTATAACTTTTACAAGACAGATTCCATAGATCATTCTAGGAAAGTCAATTTAAGTATTGCATTTGACAGTGTTATTGCTTCATATTAATAAAAGATATGAATTAGATGCTTCATTTAGGCCATATCTTGCTAATGGGAAACAATATTAATTCTTGTATGATTGTTCAATCACTTTATATCAGGACTATGATCGCCCTTCCTAATTTTGCTGTCGGATATTCACAATAATTCACAAATAAGATTTCTCAAGAAATCTAGAAATATTACGTAACAAATGAAATTTTAGAATAAACATTTTAATCAAATAAATATTAATAGAAAATCATCCATGTTAGAAAAAAGATATTAGTAATTAAAATTTATTATCTACGGATACAGAAGTCTCTAAAATGAAGATAAATATCTATTCTGCATATGATAAACACCATTCCTGTAAAACTTCAAGAGGTTTCGATCATTTCTTTGTCGTTTTCTTGGCATTAACAGTTACTGTATAAATTCTACTCAGGTAAACGCAATCATACATAATAGATGCAAAGTTTATCTGAATAATGCTACAAATTATAGAGATTTAAATTCATTAAAATAATAATAATAATGAATCTCCAGTTACTTTTGTGAAGGAGTCTATACAAATAACATCCTAATATGTCGGGACTGGGAATCGAACCAAGGACCTATAGATCTTTGGTGATAGATCCATTAGCTCAGTCGATTTACTGGCCATTTAAACTTAGGGACCGACCATTTAACCTGAAGGGGGGGGGTATGTTTTTTTTTCTGGACAATTTATTTATTTTCTTAAAGTGTATCAACAAAATATTTTTTTTCAAAATTAACATTATTTTTTGGGGCAGAAAGCCTCCGTCATAAAATTTTTTTTTTCATCATTTTGGCAGCCAAAATCTTTTTTTTTCACATAAAATCGGCTCCAGATAATTTTTTTAGAAAGAAAAACCATAGCCCCCCCCTTTCAAGTTAAATGGTCGGTCCCTTACCTGCTTCAGGTAGGCTGTTTACACCTCAAGAGTTTATAGATATAGAGTAAATGCACATGGGACAAAGTCTTTACAAATGTATGGTAAAACCAAGCAATGGAACAACGCTTTTATTGTTGTTCTTCATCTTGATTGCTGTTCAAGAATCCCTAACACAAATATCAACAATATCCTTGGTAGCTGATTCTAAACTCTTGTTTTTAAGTCGAGCGCCAGATGGTACGTTCCTCACAAAATTGCCTTAAGTAGCCACCGAGAATCAAACACAGGACCTCTGTTACTCTCGTCACTAACGGTAGTAACTACTGTAAAGGCAGACGAGGCAATTGTGTCCTCTGATTTAGTGCTTAAAAATAAAGATTTTGTAACAAAATAGTAAGTGACTTTCAGATATACAACGACAGAACAGATTTAGATAAAAAAATCTTAAAAGGAATACATCTTTTTCCAGGAATGTTTTTTTAACAAACGAAGTGTCAGTGTAGGGTATTTTTTAGAACCAAGAGTCACTTTAAATTCTAAACATTATGTTTGCTGAATTTTTAAATTTTTAAAACATTAGTACATGAACTACAGTAAATACGAAAGCCCTTTGAGCTTCTGTATGTAATTTCAGTGGAGGTGGACATGTTGGACACTATTAACAGTTTCCATCTGTTTGCAGGTTTTTACAACAATGATTGAGTCCTTCGGACCCAACCTGTTCCTAGCTCCCATACTTTCTACCATATCATTTCCAGCAGTAAGGGTGATGCATGTATAGCAGGAGATAGGTCCATGTTTTATCTTTTTACTTTAAATAGATTATGAAACTCGAACATTTAAATTGGTACTTTATTGTACTCCATTTTTATACACATTTTTCATAATTGTGGCATTCAAAATGTTCTTTCATGAAAATTTGATTTTTCCATCTTCCAACATATTGTTTTAATGTAAATCGGATCTAATCCGAATGGAAAGATCACGTCTGAAAACAAAACTTTAGA
>MJUU01011024.1:125645-161560 GCA_002080025.1 Modiolus philippinarum
TGTTGTCGTGCGTGTAGTTTGGACGGCGATTTTCTCAGCATAGAGAGATTACTATCTAAAAATTTTATGCACCAAAGTTACCACTGTTGAATTGTCACTACAGAAGTTTTACCACTGTCGCCAAGATTTGACAGATAGTTTCAATGCTTCTGAGTAGACATTTTTAAGTAGTTTATTACTGAAATGACAAACACAGACTATGACAGTACCGATGATACCCCCACTTATTTTATTATTATTTTTTAGAATTCTTAATATTTTTTTTAACTGAGTTCAAACTGCTTGAACTATAGTCATTCATTGTTTTTGCCTTTGTCATGTTGTCTCAATTTGTGTTATATCTTAATTGTAGTGTTTTTTTTTAATTCTTAATATTAGAATTTCCCCTTTATCTCTTTTGGCTTCGATATCGTTTAAGGATATTTTTCAGTGTTAGGGAATTTTAGGAATCAAATGCCATTTTGGTAAATTTTGTCGCTACATATCACTTAAAGTACCAGCATATACAAACTGCAAGTTAAAAGTTACAATATTTATGCATTACTAGGATTAGTCCATTTCACTATATTTTCTTCCCAAACAATGAATGTGAAATAGCTTATGTGGACATAAAATTACAAAAACAGGATAACAGTAAACACTTACAATGGCCAGGAACTATAATCACATGCCACAATTTACAAGCAAACTGCACCAAAAATACAATAATGAAAACAAGAGACAAACATGAATAACGATAGGAACTCGGGAAAGCCGGACTTGGTACCGGCACTAGCAAAAGCTAGCGGTAGGATTAAACCGGTTTATGGGTACCCAAACCTCCCTTTCTATATCCCGTTTCCCTATAGTATTATAAACATGCGAATAAAACCCAATACAGGTATACTACTAACTCAGTGACCACTATCTTGGAAAAGAAAAAGCATAAGACAAAACGTAATTTTGAAAGAAGGGTCAAAGAGTGCTCGCCGCTAAACTGCCGGCTAGTTCAAGGAATCTAAGTTGCTGGTAAAACACTGCCGCGCTACGGAAGAAAAATCAAAATCAAAACTCCCCGAAGGGCTTGATAAAGAGTCGTCATGTATTTCAGTAGACATCGGCAGTATCAGTGATAGGCCAGTATATATGTAAAGTCTTCAGGTCACTGGAATCCAAAGCCAATTTAACGGATTTGTTCAGAATATCTCGTCGATATCCACTATAACGTAAAGAATGTAAGTTACGTCCCAGTTTTTCTGGATTATTTATCAGCTTTTGAATTTTTTAACAACATTACAATAAAATCGAGGATGAGAAATGCCCTTTGTAATTAGCTGTTCGCGAGTCATGTCATATCTAGATATCAAATGTTCATATCTTCTGTAAAACTTCTTAAAAGTATTTAATAATTTATGAAATCTGTAACCTTGTTGTAAAGTTTTGGATGTGAGAGTAAGGTTACGCTCATTAAAATCTTCAAACGTAGAACAAATGCGAGCGAATCGTACAAGTTGAGATATATACACCCCGTAGGATGGAGCTAGGGGAACGTCGCTGTCAAGAAAGGGGAAATCAAAATCATCCCTTTTATTAGTTTTTATTTTACCAGTCAATGATGATTAGATACTTATAAAAGTATGTTTTGCTTATAATAACTTACATTTATATTTATCAACAGTAAGTTGGTATACCAATGGGCACTGATTTTTTTATATTCTTACGAGACCGAATTTCTTCAGGGACTCGTAAAAAGATCATAAAATAAAAGATGCTAGATCGTTCAATCTCATTTCACCAACCCAGTAGTCAGTACTTCGGTGCTGATCCGAAAACCGATTGTATTGAAACTTGCAATATCTAAATTTTGCAAATTTTGTTTAAGACTAAGGAGTATCTTCTTCATACATAGCTCTGTCCTTTGCTGAATTTTTGCTTTTCTATTTAGATCCTTTTGGTTATTTGTTCTATATCAGCTTTAACATGCTTTTCGGTTAATGGACTTCCAAATGTTTTGGTTTGATCTGCACTGATGAGACATAAGTTGTCGAAATGCGCATATGCAGAAAATAAATTAACAGTATATATTTATATATAACAAACAATAGACGAAAGTGAACAGTACAATATTAATTCAGTTGATATTTCGAATCAAAACACAATAAAGATAAATATAAAATCAAACAAAAACTGTGTACAAAATATATATATTGATGCTGTTCTTTAAATCAATAACGTATCTTTTGCTAAATGGATCCCATTAATATATCCACCAGAACTGGAGATGAAGGAAACGACAGACACCAATAGATCTACATCTTTTTGGACTTACATCTCGAATGTGACGAAAATGATCATCTCAGTATTCAAATTTACGACAAAAGGAACGATGTTTTTTTCTTCAAAATTATGAATTTCCTTAACATGGATAGTAATATTCCAGCCTCTCCTACTTACGGAGTGTACGTTTCATAGTTGATTCGTTACGCGAGAGCTAGCACAAATTATACAAACTTTCTCATTCGAAATAGTTATCTCCGTGACCGCCTTATTAATCAACTCTTTAAAAAAAATCCATCTCATACGGTCATAAAAAAATCTTAAATAGATATCAGTCCCTTCTGAAAAAAACTTGAAGTTTCGGTCCGAACTTTGTTTTTTGTCGTTGTAACCTGGATATGGGATGTTGTCTCCTTGACATTTACCCCATTTCCTTTCTTTTTCATATCTGATTCAAGATTCATTTTACTTAGTACTTGGATGATCATTTCTTTTAACTGTCTACGGCCTTTCAAAAGCAATTGTTTTTGAGTTGCTAGGGGACGTTTGGCATGTCATAAAACCGGTAACCCATCATTTCTTTTGAAACGACTGTAAATCAGGACCATTGCGGTCGACATCTTTTCAGGTGGTTTCCACCTGATTTGTCTTTTTGTCTCATGGACTTTGGCTCTGTTCGGTAATTTTGTTATTACCCCCATTTATAAACAACACATCTGTGATATTCTTGGCAGCAAATGTAACAGACAATTATTTACATTACTTTCAAGAGCATTTTAGCACATTACGAAAATGGTAACTCATTCGTGGCAAAATGGCTCTTTCCATTGATTTTGAAACTTTGTTATTAAAGTGAATACAGTCCGTGGCGGATTTAATGGACGGGGTGCCCCCCCCCCCCTTTAGATCGGAAAATATTTAAAATTCCTAGGGTTTTTAAAAAAATTGGGTTCCGCCACCCCCCTTTTTGAAAAAATTATGGGTCGGGCCCCCTCTCAGCAGAAAGTCTGGATCCGCCACTGACTGTGAAAATAAAACGCCGTCATTTCATTTTTATTATTGTATATATAATTAGTTAAATATTGCGGAGAGAATGTGTAAATAATTTCAGGTTATCTTAGCAAGCATATAATTTTTAGTTGATAAATTCTTTCACAATCATCAAGCTTTCAACACTTGAGAATTCTGTCAAATGCTAAGATATTGCTGACGTACATATACAATTTTACATGTTTATACTTTATGTAGGCCTTTAGTTATAAAAAGCATCGACTTGAAATTTATTTGTCCAGCGAAGCAGCAAAAGCTAATTTTTTTAATGAGATAAAACACACACACACAAAAAAAAAAAAAAAAAAAAAAAAAAAAAAAATAACCAACAACAACAACAAAAAAAACCCAAAAACTGTATTAGATATTTAATTTAGAACTGTTATCAATATCATAGATGTCCTCATATCGAAAACTTCAGTTTTCCAAATTCCAATAATATTAAATTCTTCAATAGAATCTTTTACTGCTTGAACGGACATCAAAAACCAACCAAGGCAAAATTCTTCATACTATCTTACTTTCTGCAATATTGTCAATTCATAACACTACCTAAAAACCCAAACACCAAGACAGTTGCTTGTCTACAATGTTATCTTTTCATGACGACCGGTCAGTATTGAGTAGAACGAAATTTTGGCTCCTATTGCCGCTGTTTTCTCATAAGCAATAAGTACCTTATTGTTGATTCAATATCAGCATTACAATAGGTTGCTGCTTCTTACCATTTGTTTGCTTTTAGATGAGTTTCAAATATAACCGGAGAGCATTATTGTCCTCACAAAAATGCCTTCCGTTAGCAGCGGGAATCCAACACGGGTGCTCTATCATTCTTGCCAGCAATGGCAGTAATTACCGTGAAGACATACGGGCAGTTGCCTCGTCTGATTTGGTTCTTAAAATAAATATTGAGACAAAATAGTCAGTGATTTGAGAATTCAGATTTAAATCAGAAATGTTCTTGTGAGGAGTACATTTTTTTTCAATATCAACACTACAGAAATGTGTTAAAAACAAACGAAGTGTCAATGTAGGGTAATCCTTTAAAATCAAGAGTTACTCATGAGTAAATAAATAAATAAATAAAAACGAAAAAAAAATTAAAATAATGAAAAAACAAACAAACAAACATAAAGAAAAAAAACAAAAGACAAAAAAAAAGGAGAAACAAGAAAACAGAAAAAAATAACACATTTGTCTTCTTTCTTTGTCATTGTTTCTTTGTAAATGATTTGTTTAAAGCAAGTTTCCGGAAAAGAATAAATTAAGCTCATGCGTCATTTTACTCTGTCGAAACACAAGGTTTATTTTATTTTTTAATCTAACTTTTTAGATAAACTTGAGTTTTATTAATGCAGCATTGATAAGTAGTTTGTCCACTCTTCTATGCTTTTCATTACATGTTATCAAAAAATTGTGTTAAAGATCATCTTTCATCTACGACTCAGAAGAATAGGTTCGAATGCTTTTTCATACTTGTAAATTCAATAAGTGTAATTGTTATTTTGGTAGATTTTGAAAAAAAACAACATTTTTTTTTGTTAAAAAAATTCGTTACACAACACTTAAATGCATGGTACAATTAAACAAATGGAACAACGCTTTCATTGTTGTTCTTTATCTTGAAGTCACCATGAAGCCTTCAACAAAGAGCAAACACCCTTACCTCATAGTAAGTACAAGATAGCCCCTAACACCGGTTGAGCGGAATTCACTCGCTAAATGTTGAACAACGCCACATCCATCTATGCACTGTTTTACATCCTTTTTCTCATGGGTGCGGGGTCGTCAACAAGCATAACATATCGGGTAAAGTTCTCTTACACACACTGTCATCCGTTGCCCGACAAAGAGACCTATGACAATACAACATATAAACGATCACAGAGCACTCATCGTGTTGATTGCAAGAGAACTTGGCAAGTAAAATTGGGAGATAAGGGCAATATATATATATATATACAGATGGCCTGAAAAATAGTTTAATTTTAACAAAACAAGTAAGCCAAATATGAGCATATTTTGAAAATTGTCTATCAAAGAATCAAATTATCAAACTCACAGGAGATGATTATTGCAAATTTAGCCACGAACTCCACACAAGACTTCGCATCAGCGCTTAAAACAATGTTCAATTTGATTTACATAGCATCGACTAAAGTGCTAACGCAAATTCTTTCCATTTAAATGATTGTATATATCATTGGTGGAAAAATCCTTAAAATTGTGAATATTTGAAGTTATCTGAAGATGCACGTGTTTACAGATATTTTTATTAGATGATTATCTTTCACAATCACTATAATATGACTTCAAACTTTTAACACATAAGAATTCTGTCAATTACCAAGATATATCTGACATAGAAAAACACAAATTTACATGAACCTGAAGTTATAAAGCGTACCAGCTTGAAATAAATTTGTACTATGCAAGCCGAAAAAAAACTAAATAAACGAAATGAAATGAAAAAAAAATATATAAAAATTAGAAAAAAGAAGAAAGGAACAATTTTTGGTCATGATAAAAAAGATTTGCAGCTTTCCTTCAGCAAACACGTGCTTTTTGGTATTCAATTTAACTTTTCTTTATTATAACAATACAATTACAATAACCTTTGGAAGGGAAAGTTGCGCATGCCATAAAACTGGTTTAACCAACCATTTCTTTTGAAATGCCTGTACCAAGTCAGGACAATGCGGTCGACAGTTTTTCCGGTGGTTTCCACCTGATTTGTCTTTTTGTCTCTTTGATTTCGGCTCTTTGCAACTCTTTTACATAATTTTGTTAATACCCCCACTTTATAACTGTACCGAAGTGAATATAGATGATGTCTTAAATATATTTAAAAAAAACTTTCTGTTTTACAGGAAATGTGAATAAGCACAGGAAGTCTTAACTTCAGCAGCTAACGAAGTCAAAATTCATAACGCTATTTAACACAAGTTATAACACTACTGAAAATAAACATAACCGTAAATAACACAAACAAACACCGAACAGTTGTCTACAACAGACAGGGTAGCACAACAGTCTTTTGAATGCAAATGTGAGCTCCTAACTTTGATAGCACAACAGATGTCAGCCCCTGACTTTGAATGCCCGTAACTTTGTTATCAGTAGTATACAATTACAAATGAGGTATCTAACGAAAGGAATATAATCCAATTGTTTGTAAATACTAGTTTCAATAGTACTCCTTTTAAGTATCAATACCAAAATTTCCATATATGGCAAATTATTTGGTTTTAAGGGTTATAATTTTGAATTGAAAATAGCTTTTAAAACTTTACAGGTAGCTGAATTCTGTCAACTTTTTCTGAAAGAACCTTTTAATTGCTGCAAAACTGTGTTTCCGATTTTGGAAACAAGGCAAAGTTAGAAATCAAATTAATTTCTACATTGGAAAAATTAAAAAATTTCGTGTAGTAAAATTTAAAATTTCATTTATTGTCAAACCGGGTCCTAAATCAAAAATCTGAGACACGATTTTGTTGTATTTTGATGGTTCTTTCAGATAACGTAAACAGAATTCAGCTACATTAAAAGCCGTTAAAGTTATTTTGGCTTTAAAAATAAAACACAAAAATCCCATTTTTGCCAATATGGCAATTTAAACGCTGACAATTAAAAGGAATAATATTGAAATATACATAAAAAGTCAGTTCAAACATTTTCCTTTTATTTGATACCTTTACTAATAACAGAGTTACAGGCATTCAAAGTCAGGTACTGACAATTTCCTTCAAAAGACTGCTGTGCTACCTTAAATTGAACTAAATTGGCTTCATTTGTTTTCAAGAACAGTAACTGATATTTAGAATCACAACAGATTTTAGTATTGGAATATACAGCCGAGACAAACTGTATTTTATAGTTTGATTAATGGAATACTTGGTGTGGTCATTATAAACGTGAAGATTTGTAAACATTTTATGTGTTTTATACTGATTAATTTTCTCACTTGAGTGAAAAAAATATACATTATATGTTTAGAACACCTGCAATTAAAAGTATGTTGTCCTGTTCATATATTATATGATACAGCTATTAAACTAATTTTGGTGGACACTCTTAGAAGACATTTATATTGTCTTAGTGTTCTGTGACTAATGCTTCTGTCAAATTTGTCATTTTTCACGGTTTTACAGATTGTGTGTCATAAATAAATGTTTTACAAGCATTACAAACAGTATTTTACATGCTACAGATGTGATTTGTGTGTGAAAATTTAAATATGTGCTAATTTTAACACATTAGATATATTTATTTTAACAATTTATATTATGAAATTAAACAAAGAAATTAATACAAACTGAAAGCCAAAAGAAAATGATAATACAATAAAAAGCAAAATAAAATAAGCTATCTATACATTTCAGTTATGGAGCACTTGTTCTTTCTCTTATAAATACACTTTCATATTTTCAAATTTTGGCATTTTATATTTTTTATATTTTGATGATTTCAAATTGTTATTCTGACCACCTGTTTATTGTGTCCGCATCGAATGATTTTATGATGCAAAGTCTTCTTCAGTGCCCTGCGGTTGTTTATATGTTGTGATTGTCTTCTATTAGTCTTTTTGTAAGACAACGGATGAGAGCGATTGCAAGAATACTTTGCCAGTTAATTTTATGTCTGTGACGAACCCGTATCCATGACATGAAATACCATGACTGTAGCATTGCTCGACATCTAGCAATGAATTCCGCTCAAAAAATTGGACTTACTGTGAGGTATGAGCAAAGTACATTGTTGAATGTCTCACGATGACTTCAAGATAAAAACAACAGTAAAAGCATTGTTCCAGTGCTTGTTTTTACCATGTATTTGTAGAGACTCCGTTTGTCTCATGTTCAATTACTCCATATTCCTTTGTTGATCCCTAGTATTAAAGACTGGAGTTTGCCTCTCCTGCAGTGTGAAGTCCGTAAAAAGATTCCCCGTGCGAGAGATGTATGCTCTATATACATTTCAATTATGGTGAACTTCTTCTTGAGAGAATATCTCATATAGCTATATTATCATACTTTCAAATTTTGGCATTTCATATTTTTTGTAATTTCAAAGTGTAATTCTGACCACTCTTTATTGTGCCCACATCTCAAGACTTTATGATGCGGTCTTCTGACTATCGACTCGATGAGTGCCTATGTGGTTATTTATATGCTGTGATTGTCTTCTGTTGTTTTTTTTTTGTAGGGCAACGGATTACAACGACTGTAAGAACACTTTGCCAGTCATGACATGAAATAAAATGGGTGTAGCATAACTCGACATCAAGCAATGAATTCCACTCAAACCGGTGCTAGGGACCATTTTGTTTGAACTTACTGTGATGAATAAGCAAAGCTCATTGGTGAACGCCTCATGGAGAACAACATTTAAAGCGCTGTTCCATTGCTAATTGTAGAGACTTTGTCTCATGTACATTTACTTCATATCCCTTCATTGAATATTGGTCATCTAGGGTAAGGTGAGGATATTTTGCTAACTCGTAGTCTCTGATAGACCTCGAATGATGCGACCTGTAGAAAACAAGATATATAGCAGCGATTATCACTCTTCTTTATTATCTCGTTGGTATATACTACGAATCTAAGCTATCAATCTGTTTAATCTCTTGTGGCTAAATTAACTTTGGTACATTGAAAGCCATTAAACCCTACTGACAAACTCGGTAAATATGTAGGAAATGTCCATTTCATTCCATCATCCGTTTCTTCATCATGTTCACTGACATATAACGTGTTGTCAGATTTGTTTACCAGAAAAAGTGCAAAGTAAAAAAAAATCAATGGAGACATTTAATTAAGCAGACGATTGGACCATTTAAAATGGTAACTAGCAGGATTGCCTGTTTATAAAATATCTCAACGACTTGACCCATAGTTAAACCTCATCACCAACCCAGACTAATTGGCCGGAATCTTCCCTAATAGGTAAACATGTATAGGGAATAGAAATGAATTGAAAATCAAAGACATGATCAATCTTAAAGCTAGGATTTACAGCGAGTTTCTTAATTTCCCCGAGGTTTTAAATAATCTTAGAAGCATTTGTCTCTTGGGTATTGACAATTTAGTAGTAAGCTAAAAATGACCGGAGTTCCATGCAGCCTTTGAAACAAGACATGCTGATTTGACAGTTGACATGATGTAATCAAATTTACAAATTAAAAAGTAGATGGTATTATTACCATTGTCTTCTCATATCGATTCTTTCATCAGTTTTGTGGAAGTGAAATTTTAGAGATGTCAGTTGATGTCAAGAGGATTTCAATAGTTTTACAAACTTGTAAGATGGCAGTTGTCACCAGAAATACGGTAAATATCGAAGCAAGAAACCCTTTAAATCTTAGTCTAGCATTGTGTATACAGCATGGGACTTTGAAAGAGCTCTCATGTGTTGAAGACATGACTATATACAAATCTTCAATACCAGTTCGACTGATGCGGATTGCAAGACTACCCAAACTCGTAGAATTGCGGGTGACGTAATCAAATAAGAAATTTTGAGTGATGACTTTTGACCAATGATTGTGTGTTATTTATGGTCAGCGCCAATCAAATTCTTCAGTGTTAACTTGCCCATAAAGCTCTAGTTTCTCAATGAAATGAGAAATAGTGCAAACTTTCTGTTGACATAATTTGCTTTAAACGCCTGTGTGCGTCATATGATCACTTAACCAGATTTAGAATTACTGGAACTGGTTCACTAAGTACAATATTGTACAAAATATATTCACTAGTGTGTAATTTGATTGTTAAGTAAATTTTGGAATATAAACGTCAAATTTTGTAATGAGTACTATTTTTTTACTACCCTTATTTGATTTCAGTGCTGCTGATGAGAGGTATCCTAACGAAGAGGTTTTCTGGTGAATCTTAAATAAAAAAGAAGCATTTTCCATGAGACAAAATTGTTGCTGTACAAAATTTTAGAGAGTTGACTGAAATCAGAGACCATGACACAACTAGAGAGAAAAAAAAACCCGAATTCCTTCAGTGGAAAAAAATGCTGATATTTTGTTCTGTTCGTTATATGTTTTACATCTTTGTAAATTTTAATTGGACAGTCATTCACATAGAATTTACTACAAAAATATTAATAATATCGCTAATTTAGGTGTCTGAAACCTACATTTTTGCTCGTTTTTGGTTGCATACATTTAGAAAGTTAACAGAATAATTAGCTGAGTTTTGAAAAGTACAAAAGTATTTAAATGTTGTTATTAACCTCTTTTGTAACATTTTCATCGTATAAAGATTTACTCTATTTAAAAATCCTAAATGAACTTTGACATTTAAATTAAATTGAACATTATGAAAGAAAATCGTGTCATAGGAAGTATGTAATTCCCAAGAGCCAATGTAAAACTCTAAAACTTATTCAACGTAACCTTTGGAACTTCTTAGATGTCTATTTGGAAATAATATTAGAGTTGTTTTTTGTTAAAAACTTTTAAGTGAAAAAAATTGATGGGTTACTTATCTTATATTTATTAAGGCCGCAAGTACATGTCATGTACATTAGTCAACTATACTACTTTGCTGAAGTGAAAATAATAATTGTTAAATGTCGGCCCACTTCGGACATCGTACGCAAGCTATATTTAAGTAACAAAATATCTGCTCTAGACCAACGCCAATTGTTGCATTCAATGATTAAGTCATTTTCTCCGAGTTAGTGATGAATGAAGTTTCATATCATGACTAAGAGTAAAATAAAGTTTTAGACCAATGAATTAAGTAATTCAAAGCAGTTAACATACAAAATTACAATTCATTCATCTATAATAAGAATATTTGAACAGTATTACTGTTAAAAATGAATTTATTGTAAATAAAAATTGCGAAGTGATAACAACTATAGAATCTTTTCAAATGTAATAAATGGAAAATATCTACGTTCTGTCAGTACTACATGTTCATGTTTACACAGATATAGATTTAAGAGATGATAACGCTTTAGAAGAAGGAAGCTAAGGAGATGAAAACTATATTGAAGGGGTGTTGTCAATTGTATTTCTACGACTGCCACATTTAAGTCTATCAATCTCGTAGAATTTAAGAATGGATGCGCATGGTATTTGGATCCACAGCCTACTTTCAGAATATGTGAACGTTAATATTCCATTAAATTAAAAGTCGTATTAGGATTTCTCACGATACTTAGTATCTTGCTCTCTTAATTTTCTCGAGTTTACAAAGTATTTTGTTTGTTGAAATAAAATATTCTTACGTCAACAAATTTAAATGCCAATTTAGGTATCATTTTACAAAAAAAATACCTAGCAACAGCATACTTTGGAGAAACAATCAATAAAGACATTAGGGTTCGAAACATGTAATACCACATCTTTCCAAGTCAAGAGTTTTAGGTCCATGTAATTCCCAACAAAAATTGTTTATGGGGAGAGACATGGACATGGACCTCAAACACTTGACTTTGGAAGATGGTAATGTCCAGGTTCGAAAACCTTACTGCTAAATTCTCAGATTATATGCAACCATAATATAACAAGTACAGCAGATCGGTCACATGAAAAAAAAACAACATAGCAAAAACTACAACAGAAGACATAACAATAACGGAAAAATGGACCATAGTACCGACGGTACTATGGCTTGACAATACAAGAGTAGGTTCATATGGTTATTTTATGTTGTGATTGTCATCTAATAATTATTGCCCACACTTAGTGTTTTTTGTGACAGCTGTAGTAAGAACACTTTGCTAGTTATTTTATGTTGGTTGACGATTCCTCATCCATGAGTTAGAAGAATGGATGTATCGTTTGAAGACATTTAGTAATGAAACCCGTTCAGACCTAGGCTAGTAACTATGAGGTATGAGAAAGCATGGACAGAGCTATCCTAAGGCTTCATTAAGCTTTCAATGTGTAGAACAACAACAAAGGCGTTGTTTCATTGCTAAATTATGCCATGTATTTTTTGATAGTTTGTGCATTTACTCTATATACTGCATTTACTCTATATCCTGTTTATCAGACAATCAGGTAACCATCCACTGCACTATATGTATCACCTGTTGGGACTTCCAAAAAAAGTGTTGAGATATAAATGTTACAGATGGTAAACAGGAACATATGACAATGTGGAAATGCATCTGTACTGAGCTTTGGTTATTTTGAACATATTTTGTAGCTGTCTCACGTCCTTGTTTTGTCTTTGTTTTTATCTGTTACCGTTTTTGCCATGTCTTTTGACTTCGATTTTTGTAGTCATCGCTTCCCTTGTTCCTTCGGTATTCTACTGCCGTTGTTTGGTTATTTTCTTACACTAGTTTAAGACACTAATGGTTTTGTCGGGCAACGAATGACAGCGATTGTAAGAGCACTTTACCAGTTTGTTATGTTTCTTGACGATCCCGCATCCATGACCAGAAAAGACATGGATGTAGCATTGATCGACATTTAGCAAAGAATTCCGCTCAAACCGGTGCTAGGGGCCGTCATGAACTTTGAGCAAAGCTCATTGTTGAAGGCCTCATGGTAACTTGATGAAGAACAACAATAAAAGTGTTTTTCCTTTGCTTGGTTCTATCATGTATTTGTAGAGATTTTGTCCCATGTGCATTTACTCCATATCCATTCATTGTTTATACTAACTTGAACTTTGAGAACATAGGAAGGTATTATCGTTATTTCAGTTACTGTAGATGGCCATTTCGACCACTCATGTCTCTTCAGAACGGAACAAATGAAATATCTGGAAGGTCACATCCAAAGATGTATAAAAGCTGATAGCAAATAAATAACAAATAGAATTTTCAGAAAATCGTCAAAATTGGCATTGACGGAGCTTTGCATGAAGGGAATTTATGATAGCATGTTCCATATATTTCTACTTAGTCCACATCTGTAGCCTTACAAAAATATGATTTATGAGTACTTACAATTTTCATACAATTAAATGTGAAACCTGATTAACGCATCAACTTTCATTGAATATCTCATCTTATAAAACTATATCCTTGAACAAGAAAATATAAAAAAATCATTAGCAATATAAACCGGTTTAACCCCAACGCTGGCTTTTGCTGGTGCCGGTACTTTGTCCGGCTGTCCCGAGTTCCTATCGTTGTTTACGTTTGTCTTTTGTCTTATTCGTGTTTTCCCTTTGTAGTTCCCTAGCAGATTGTGGCATGTAATTATAATTTTCAGCCATTATAGGTGTTTTCTGATATCCATTTTTTTTACATTTGACAGACGAGTGTTACAACAAATATCATCATTCCAATGGGTACGAATAGTTGAATTGTTTTTTTCTCGCCTGAATTAGATTACCAATAAAAGGATATGGAGTTAATGCGCATAAAACAAAGCTTCTATAAATAAATGGTAAATCCAATCAATGTAGATGAAATAAAAGGGACAACAGGAAACACCTACAATGGCTGAAAATTATAATTACATGCCATAATATAATAGGGGACTACATGGAAAAAACACAAATAAGACAAACGACAAACGTAAACAACGATAGGAACTCGGGACAACCGGACTAGCAAAAGCCAGCGTAAACGCTTTTATTGTTGGTCCTCATCTTCGAGACAACATCAGGTCTTCAATAACGAGCTTTTATTCCTTATAACAAGTTCAAGACGGATTCCATTGCTTAATGCCGAACAACGCTACATCCAAATTGTTTTTCATTCATGGATGCGGGAAAATCAGCAAACATAAAAGCACCTAGAAAAGTTCTCACCCAACCACTGTTAGCTATATGTAGTCTTAAAAAATCTAAAGAAGGCCTCGATCCCTCGTATGTAGCTATGTTCAAGTTAATTTAGCTTTTCATTTAGATTTTATTGGTAATTTCTTCTCAATCTCATTTTCATTTGGAGGCGGGGGAGGGGGGTGTTATGGTCTTCAGATATTTTAATTTGATTCGACAAAAGAGACATACGTTGTTGTTGTAAAATGATAAAAAAATCTAGAAAAACTGGTATGTAACTTACATTCTTTACGTAATAGGGGATATTGACCGGATATTCTTCATGATTCCGTTAAATTGCCTTTGGGATCCAATGACCTGAAGATTTTACAATTTTACTGGCCTCTCACTGATACTGCCGATGTCTACTGAAATCCATGATGATTCTTTACCAAACCTTTCGGGAAGTTCTGAATTTGATTATTATTCCGTAGTGCGACAGTGTTTTACCAGCAGACTAGGCTCCTTGAGCTAGCCGGCAGTTTAGCGGCGAGCACTCCTCGACCCATCTTTCTAAATTACGTTTTATCTATTCTTTCCTTTTCAGGATTGTGGTCTTAGAGTTAGTGGTCTACCTGTATTGGGTTTTATTTGTATGTTTATTATACTATAGGGAAACGGGATAGAGAAAGGGGAGGTACCCATAAACCGGTTTAACCCTACCGCTGGCTGTTGCCAGTGCCGGTACCAAGTCCGGCTATCCCGAGTTCCTATCGTTATCTATGTTTTATTGTTTTTCTTGTGCAGTTCCCTGGTTGATTGTGACATGTGATTGTAATGTTCGGCCATTGTAAGAGTTTCCTGTTATCTTCCCTTCATTAATTGAAATTCCAATGCATATTCAGAAACTAAATTTACAGTAACTTTGGTATTTTATTATTGAATAACTTGATTTTTTTAACTGTTAACAAGTAATTATAATCTGTTTGAAATGAAACTGGCTGTAACTTCAAGTTTAAAAACAACAATAGCATTCTTTTGCATGGTTGATATTGCTTGGTTAGGCCTGCTCTTTATACTTATTAGACATAAATATAGAACAAGGAATTAAAACCGAATATTGTTCTAAATATTTTACTGCTGTAATTATTATATATTATAGTAAAACAAAGTTGTCATGTTTTTCTTGTTTTTTCTCACTTTCAACAAATTAGTATAGATAATGAAATATAACTATGACAAGGTTTTTGTTAATTCTATTTTTCATCATGTCACAAGTGATATTTTGTACATAGTCATGTCTATTTTGTACTGTTTATGAGAACAAAAGAATCATTAGTGTCTAATAAAGCTATTATTCTTGTTTCAACAAGAAATATATGGTATTTTGCTTTTGGCTGAACTGTAAAATACATTCTATGAAGCATTTATTTAGTAGGTCGTCCTCATTAATAAATCTATCAAGAATCCTGAACTGGTCTTTATTTGTCATGGGATAAATGTAAGTCTTTATTTGTTGGAAATTTCAAATTTACGGCAGATGTTGTAATGGTTGATTTTTTTCGTGTTACAAACGCTCTCGTCCTTCTCCCGAGAAATTCAGTTTACCGTAATTTTGGCTAGGAGAAAGTTCTTTGGTACTGATCGGATGTTCTGCACCAGGTTGCCATGTTTCTTGTCAGCTTTGTTTTTCCCATAGGGTCCAATGTTAAATATAAGTTCCGCGCTGGCGGCTATGTTTGTCGGATCGGAACAAAATGAGCAACCTTTGTATAGTTGAATTTGCTTCAGTGATTTAAGAGGAGTTGATGAAAATGAAGTTTTTCCCCATAGAGTCCATAAGTTCCGCACTGGCGGCCATGTTTTTGGTCAGATCGAAATGAAATGAGCAATCTTTGTAAAAGAACTTATATATATCATTCCTGTAAAGTTTTGCTTGATTTGCTTCAAAGGTTTCAGAGAAGTTGATGAAAATGATGTTTTACCATAGGGTCTAATGCTAAATATAAGTTCCGTGCTGGCGGCCATATTTTTGTCGGATCGAAATGAGCAATATATATTAATCGTTGTAAAGGACCTTCCATACACCATTCCTGTAAAGTTTGGTTGATTTTGCTTCAGTGGTTTCAGAGGAGTTGATGAAAATGACGTTTTTCCCATAGGTCCAATGTCAAATATAAGTTCCGCGCTGGCGGTCATGATCTTGTCGGATCGGAACGAAATGCGCAATCTTTGTAAAGGACCTTCCATATGTCATTCCTGTAAAGTTTGGTTGAATTTGATCGGAACGAAATGAGAACTCTTTGTAAAAGACCTTCCATACATCATTTCTGTAGAGTTTAGTTGAATTTGCTTCAGTGGTTTAAGGGGAGGTGATGAAAATGATGTTTCCCCATAGGGTCCAATGTTAAATATAAGTTCCGCGCAGGTGACCATGTTTTTTGTCGGATCCGAACGAAATAAGCAATCTGTGTTAAGAACCTTCCATGCATCATTCCTCTAAAGTTTGGTTGAATTTGTTGCAGTGGTTTCAGAGGAGTTGATGAAAATTGAATTTTTCCCATAGGGTTCAATGTTAAATATAAGTTCCGGGCTGGCGGCCATGTTTTTTTGTCAGATCCGAAGTAAATGAGCAACCTGTGTTAATAACCTTCCATACATCATTCCTGTAAAGTTTGGTCGGATTTGCTTCAGTGGTTTCAGATGAGTTGATGAAAATTACGTTTTTCCCATAGGTCCAATGTTAAATATAAGTTCCGGGCTGGTGGCCATGCTTTTTGTCGGATCGGAACGAAATGAGCACTCTTTGTTAAGGACCTACCATACATCAATCCTGTAAAAGTTTGGTTGAATTTGCATCATTTGTTTCTGAGGAGAAGATGAAAATGTGATTTTTACCATAGGGTCCAATGTTTAAACTATGTTCTGCACTGGAGGCCATGATTTTTTTGTCGGATTTGGATGAAATTAGCAATCTTTGTAAAGGACCTTACATACATCATCCCTGTAAAGTTTGGTTGAATTTGCTTCAGTAGTTTCAGAGGAGTCGATGAAAATGTGAAAAGTTTAACTGACGGACGACGGGCGGACGACGGACACCAAGTGATGGAAATAGCTCACACTGGCCCTATGGGTCAGGTGAGCTAATTAAAAAAGAGTTCATTCATTGGGAGTAGTTATAACAATCTATACTATCGGGTAATTGAATTTGCTGGCAAAGTTATTTTTTCTTGTCCGCTTTGCAACGATCAATTTTTCTAAGAGGCGTCCATCATAAAATAATGAAATTCATAATAATCAAAACTAACAATGTGCATTGTGCGGTTATAATTGAATTGTGGTTCTAATATATACGACAAAGAAGAAATCGCCAGAAATATGTAAATATGTCTACGGTGCAACGGTCCACTTCGCAACGCTATAAGGACGTTGCGTAGTGGACAAAACCTCGTTGTTTATTGGACATAATACTGCACCTCTACAAAGTTTATAAGCATTAATTCCAAGAATTCTAATACACGCTTCTTAGCAATTAATATAAATACAAGAAGAAGGGTAACAGGTTTTAACCGGACTTGATAGCCAAATGTATTATTATGTCCACTTCGCAACGGCGCCATTCACTCCTAGTAAATATTGCAAAGTGGACAAAATTGTTGCAAAGTGGACCGTTGCATAGTGGACATTTTTATACATATTTTCCAATTTTTATAAGAAAATCTGTATATAAATTTTATTTGCTTGATACAATACTAAAGGTACAAGATGAGTAATTTAGATGCGTGAATGATATTTCATAATGCAGGGTTTTTCAGTTTGAATTTGTCAATTGAATATTGCATATTTTTCATAATTATCTGTAACAAACGTTAAAAGCATACTAGTGGTGCTTTACTAGTGATTTTGTTGATGAATCTTATGGTTATCTAGTACTTAGGTTTGTGCGGTTCCAGATTCTACAAAAAATATCGTTCGTAAAAACATTTTTCTCATTTTAAAGAGGAAATTGAAACGTTGCGAAGTGGACATCTTGGTGTAACCTGCTTACTTTGAATGTCCTTTCTCACATTTTCGTTTTTAAGATTGTATATTCTTTATTTAGTGTCAACTGATATTAAGGCATTAACAGCTACTATTTAATTGCTGGATCGAAGAAGAGTGGACTTTGTTTGAAAATGTCTCATATAAATGGGGGTGTTTTGAACATCTCTGCTGTACGTATGTGCGAAAAGGTATAGGTTGAGTTCCCCCGGGTAAAGCCAACAAGGTAATCTTTTCCGAAAATTTTTAGATAACCCAAATTCTTTATTTATTCTCTTGCTATATCAACATGGGAAATGAAAATTGAGAATAAACACGCTATTGTACTTAACCTTCAAGAATGACGAATTTTGAAATTGGCAGATTATGAAAAGAACCATTTTTGCGACTAACTAATCGGGAACATGAAAGCACCATGTCAGAGAAACATGCAATCAAAATTGTTATACCAAAGCCATATTTAACATAAACCTGTGTTTAAACGCTCTACTAAATGTATCATGAGCAGAAAAATAAGGATTTTAAATTAAGTCGTAATATGTAATTTATGAGACATTATACGAAATAAAATACATCCACTTTCCTAATAATGTGCACAAATTAAATAATTTCCTTTTCAAACTTGCACACTATTAAAGTGTCTTTTTGTTAGTGATACCAGGATATCGTCTATCTTTCTGTACAATTAAATGTTCAATTAAGCGATTAATTCCACCTGTACATCAATGTAAGACAACATTGTATACAAGAATTTTTTATGACCATCAAAATTTATTTTTTCACGTAAGGTAGGTTTTATATTTCATAGTCCTGTACCGTCTATTAACGTGTTTCAAAGTCCATTGTAAATGATTAATTGTAACTGTATATCTCTAAAAAGAGATGTTGTCGTGGAATCTGAAAAGATGATCAATTTACTGCTAAACTACAATAAACTACTTGGTATAATATTACACAAGAAATAATTAGTCCCAAACAAAACTTTAAAGGTCTCTTATTTTAATTACAAAAGTGCTAGCCTATTGTGGTGTAAGTTATTTAAAGAGGTATATAAGTTGAAAATAAAATAAAATGGATTTGTAACATTCTCTGGAAAACATGTGGTAGACTTATTACACTGTAGTCTTTTTAAAAAATCAGTTGACCAGTATAATGATCTATAATAACCGTTAACGTATGCAGCTAATTTACTGTTTTGTTTGTTTGTTTTTTTTACCTCCTAGTCGATACATCTGTTGTCAATGCTTTAGTTTTTTGTGTTGTCTTGTATATCATACTGTTGAATTTCAGTTTTGTCTTCGTTAGTGATGTTTGTGGTGCCGATTTGTTCTTGTTATTGTCTGAATACTAAATAGATTTACAGAAATTTTTTAGCTTGCTACTGTTTGAGGGTTAGAGAAGTAACACGTACCATGGTTTTTGTTGGTTTTGTATAGGGGTTACAAAGTTGCATTACAAATTAGCCACTCATCAGGTATTTTTTCTTGTTTTTAGATGTTATTTGCACTGAAGAGACATTAGTTGTCGAAATGCGCATATACAGAAACTAAATGCACAGTAACTTCGGTATTAAAATATCTATTTTCAACTATATTTTAGCTGACTGGGTGCTACTTGTGTACTCTTCCAGAATATTGACGATATCTCTATTTTTGCACGCGGTTATCGACATTAACCAATCACCTACCAAACAGATCTTTCCAAACCTTCAATGCCTCACTGACTGTGTGACGGGTGCTGTATACAGGGCAGGACATGCTTTCCGGTGCACCTGATGTCACTCTGTTTTTTTGAGAGTTCACATTGTTAGTGCTTTAGATTTTTGTGTTGTATATGTAGTGTTTGTGTGTTTTGTGGGAATGTAGTGTCTTTGGTCTTCTGTCTTCTGGTGTTCTTACTTTTGCCTTGTTATTGGACTTCGATTCGTGTAATTTTGTGCTTCGTTCCTTTGGTATTCTACTGCCGTTGTTTTGGTGGACTTAGTAGTCCCCGAGAGTATTCGCCAAACAGAGATCAGTATTTCCGTGCTAAATTGAGATTCAATTTTATTTGGATACTTGAAATATCTTTATTTCAGAAAATTTTTGCTTAAAACTAAGATGTATCTCCCTCGTGCATAGCTGTGTTCAGATCTGTTTGGCTATTAGTACTCTATATGATTTACAAATGTTCGATTTATGGTCTTCCAAATTTTGATTTGTTCTGCACTGAAGAGACATAAGTTGTCAAAGTGGCCATATGTAGATACTAAATGTACAGTCTTTTCAGTATTTTGTTATTTATTGACACTGGGTTTCTGTTGATGGACTGTTAAGTCCCAGAGGATATTCGCCAACCCAGTAATCAGTATCTCCTTGCTGGTCCGATAACCGATTCTATTTGGAAGCTTACAATATATCATTTTTAGAAAATTGTGCTCAAATCTAAGGAGTATCTCCCTCGTATGTAGCTCTGTCCTTAGTTGATTTTGGCTTTTTATTTAGACCTTTTATGGCTATTTGTTCTGAATCAGATTTACAAATGTTCGGTAAATGGTCCTCTGATGCTTTGTTGAATATGCACGAAAGAGACACAAAAGTTGTCGAAATGGCAAAAACTAAATTCACAGTAACTTCAGTATTTACATTAGACTAAAAAATCTCGTCCACCTATCAAATTGGTGCCAGCAACGATTTTTGATTTATACAAATCAATTCTCAAAGTTTATAGATTGCCTAAATATGTATTGTGATAAAATTTATTCGACAGGTTGAGAGAATCAGATGTTGATGCTCAAAATCTCAAAATTTATCTTAGAAATGCTTAACCACTTAGTACTCTAAAAGTTTTTCTGGAATTTATACTCCTCTCCAACATGATAACTTAAGGGTATTCTTACTTCAGAATGTAATGCATCAATCTTTTTGTAATAAAAAGGATGAAAAAGATATTCATCAGTATTGTTAGGTAAAGATGGACCTTGGTCAAAAATAACATTAATTCCAGCTAAAGGAACAGAGATCATTAAAAAGGAGCAGGTCGTTGCAATGCTTGAATCTTTAATTGGTATTTGTCGAAGTTGGAGGTCAAGTAACAACAACAAGAGTGCTGTTCCATTGCTTTGTTTTCCCATGTATTTGTAGAGACGTTGTCTCATATACATTTACTCCATATCCCTGCATTGCTTATTTTAGACTGGAGTTCGACTTTCCTGCAGTGTGGCGTCCGTAAAAAGATTCCCCATTTGAGAGATGTATGCTCTATATACATTTTAGTTATGTTGCTCTTCTTTTGAGAGAATTTCTCATATACGAATCTTTTTTGTTGATAGAATTTCATTTAAACAAATTACTGTCATGATCATAATCTAACAAATCGTTACAAATGAAAAGAAAAAAGATATTTTTCATTACTAAACCTACAAACACCGACTATGACTTAATACTATTCATTTCATTGCCATTGTTTTGTTACAGATGCACGCATGGAACAGATCTTGCTTAAGCTTCCAGAGAACCTAATATTATCTAAGGTTTTGGTTTTCATTAGGATTCACACTTATTTTGTGACGTTGTTGTTCATTAATGCTTTTGTCTTGTTTTCTCTGTTTGTGTTGCCTCTTAATTTGATCTGAGATATCACCATCTCCTGTCCTTTTTCCTCAGTATTCGTTTGTCTATGTAACATTTGCATTTAAGAAAAATTTACTTGATCCAAGCAATGAATTTTATAATGTTAATATATAAAAATATATGTTGTGCAATGGCCACAAATTAATGTAAATAAACAAAGTAAAAATGGTATTGTATGCCACAATTAAAAAGTAAAATTAAACAAGATATACAAAAACGAAAAGGTGTAGAGGATATAAAAGAAAACTACTGAATAACGTGTAACAAAAATCACCTGTAAAAATCATGCTTAATCTTGAAAATAATCCAAAAAGAAAATAAAACATGTATTCTGTACTGTAAAATCGTGTAATTTCAAAAAAAGAAAGAAGTAAAATCATAAAATGGACTGTTTCTTAACATTCATGCCAAAGGGTCGAACAGTCCCCAGAAAATGGATAATTTTTTGTTCAAGGAACTGTCGTTGTTTTTCGCCCGCACTAGTTAATAAAAGGACAGTTACATGCATGTCCAGTATGTTGTGGTTGGATCGCCGAAAGTGTTCACCTACTGGGCAGTCTTTTCCATTGGTGACGCTCTTTTTATGTTCGACAAAGCGATCACCCAATCTACGACAAGTCTCGCCAACATAGATCACCTGCCATCGTTTACAACCAACAGCATACACTACGTTTTCAGTAGTGCAGGTGAAACCATTTTTTAGTTTGAAGACGTTAGCTGGTCCTACTACTTCACCTTTTTCCCAAGTAAAAGGACAAGTCAGACAGCGTGATCGCTTACATTTTCTAGTGCCCCTGTATTTATAGGGAATTCGCGGAATTGCGCTCTTGAAAGAGCTAGTGACGAGGTGCTGTTTATTACTCTTTCTCTTTTCTGAAGGCCGCAATCGGAGGCGAATCCTGGAAAACTGCTGACATGTGTTCGTCCTTGAGAACTATGGATTTAAATTTACGGATCAAAAATGTTTTTGATGGCTTCGTTATGAGGGTGGTATGTCAGAACCAACGGCACACGATCGTCGGTATTTCTCACCCTCTTCTCCATAGCCTCAGATCTGGTCACTTGGGAATCTGAAATCATAGCTCGATCCAAAATTTTGCTTGGATAGCCTCTCTTAACGAAAAAGGATTTCATTCTGTTGCATTGAGTCTTGAAATCCTGCTCGTCACTACAAATACGACGAAGTCGTAAGAATTGTAACTTTGGAATGGCATCTTTGCATGACTTAGGATGACAAAACCCATTATTTAAGTAAAAGTGGGTGTCTGTTGGTTTGTAAAACACTGAAGTGGAAATTTGCCCATCATTTATGGAACAATTAATGTCGAGAAAAGAGAGACTATATTTGGCAATATTAAAAGTGTATTTAATGGCCGGATGGTACGAGGAAACATAGTCAATGAAAGACTTAAGTTCATCTTCACTGTCAGAAGACACCCAAAAGACATCATCAATGTATCTTTTGTAAAGTTCTGGGATGGTTCCAATACATATATATACAAACCACAGGCACGGAAAATGTGAAATGTACATGCCAAATGCCGGAGATGTGGGAATGTTACTGCTCAAAAACGGGAAGTTCACTATTGGAAAGTCGAAATCATCACGCTTGTCGTAAAGTTTTGTTTTCAGACGTCCAGAGTTATCAATGTAGAGGTATATGTTCAGGTATGATGCTGGTGATGGTGTATCAGTGGTCTCCTTAATTTCGGGTACATTTGGTTATATAAGATGAAGGTTACCAGGATGTGTCGGTCTGGTAATGAACTATGAATCGACAGAAAATACCTATTCTCAATAGTGAGATAGAAACATTTAATTATTTGTCATCATAATTTCTGTGATGACATAGAAATTTCTCCCGGATTGAAAAGTCGCTGTATACTTTATACAATATCGGCAACAATATATAACTGTGAATGTGGACGCCATAATACCGGTAAAGTGCAGAAGAGCACAGAATACAAATATTAAAGTATCATAACTGGACACAACTCTGCGAGTAAAATGAGTATCTTTACTTTAACTTCGTAACGAGTGAGACCGGGTGCGTCGACAGGGTATGAATATATCATCAGTAATTAGTGATATGATGTATTCCCAAGCTAGAAACACGGCAAATATGACAGGATGAGACGGCCCAGAAATAGATCTAGCGGATCGCTCTTAATTTATAATGGTTGATCAACTCCTCCGAAGTGTCAATTCCAAAAGACTTCCAGGTACGAGTGAAGAGAAAACGTCATGTAAAGAAAAGATGGAAGCAACTTAAATAAAACATACATCTTTAAACGGCAATTGATGTAATATCGGCACATTATGTGTGGAATAATGCAGCCATTTCGGCCCATTTACGTCTAAGTCATGCATTTTTAATAAAGATGCCAAGTAATCAGAACTACAAAGTAACAAAGCTAAAAATCTTTTCAACATCTTTAAATGTGAAATTGTATAAAATGGCTGATATACCTCCGCTCATTGAACCCTGAATCTATGTGGCAAGTGCAAATTTAATTGTATAGGGACACAATACAGGTAAGGAAACAATACAAGTATAAACACAATGATATAATGAATAACAATGATGTCTAAGCAAACAGGAAGTGCTTATGACTTAACCTTGACATCCGAATACACGATAGATTTGACCATAAGAAAGCTCTGTGCAAAACAACAATTGAACCCCACTTACAGTTTCAGAAAAAATTGTGACGAAATATTCAATAAATTGTACAACAATGAAAAACTATGATGTCTTGGCAAACAGAAAGTGCTTATGACTTAACCTTGAAATCGGAATACAGGATAAATTGGACTATAAGGAAGCTCTGTACAAAACAACAATTGAATCCCACTTACAGTTTCAGAAAAAAATTGTGACGGAAAATTCCATATATTGTACAACAATGAAAAACAATGACGTCTCGGCAAACAGGAAGTGCTTATGACTTAACCTTGACATCCGAATACACGATAGATTAGACCATAAGGAAGCCCTGTGCAAAACAACAATTGAACCCCTCTTACAGTTTCAGAAACAATTGTGACGAAAAATTCCATATATTGTACAACAATGAAAAACTATGATGTCTCGGCAAACAGGAAGTGCTTATGACTTAACCCTGAAACCAGAATACACAATTAATTGGACCATAAGGAAGCTCTGTACAAAACAACAATTGAATCCCACTTACAGTTTCAGAAAAAATTGTGTCGAAAAATTCCATATATGTACAACAATGAAAAACAATGACGTCTCGGCAAACAGGAAGTGCTTATGGCATAACTTTGAAATCCGAATACACGATAGATTGGACCATAAGGAAGCTCTGTGCATAACAACAATTGAATCCCACTTACAGTTTCAGAAAAAATTGTGACGGAAAATTCCATATATTGTACAACAATGAAAAACAATGACGTACCGGCAAACAGGAAGTGCTTATGACTTAACCTTGACATCCGAATACACGATAGATTGGACCATAAGGAAGCTGTGTGCATAACAACAATTGAATCCCTCTTACAGATTCAGAAAAAATTGTGACGAAACATTCCATATATTGTACAACAATGAAAAACAATGACGTCTCGGCAAACAGGAAGTGCTTACCGCGTAACCTTGAAATCGGAATACACGATAGATTGGACCTTAAGGAAGCTGTGTGCAAAAGAACAACTGAATCCCAATTATAGTTTCAAAAAAAATATGACGAAAAATTCCATATATTGTACAACAATGAAAAACAAGACGTCTCGGCAAACAGGAAGTGCTTATGGCATAACCTTGAAATCCGAATACTCGATAGATTGGGCCATAAGGAAGCTCTGTGCATAACAACAATTGAATCCCTCTTACAGTTTCAGAAAAAATTGTGACGAAAAATTCCAAATTCCATATATTGTACAACAATGAGAAACAATGATGTCTCGGCAAACAGGAAGTGCTTATGACTTAACCTTGAAATCCGAATACACAATAGATTTGACCATAAGGAAGCTCTGTGCAAAACAATAATTTAATTATACTTACATTTTCAGAAAAAAATGTGACGAAAAATTCCATATATTGTACAACAATGAAAAACCATGACGTCTCGGCAAAAAGGAAGTGCTTATGGCGTAACCTTGAAATCAGAATACAAGATAGATTGGACCATAAGGAATCTCTGTGCAAAAGAACAACTTAATCCCACTTATATTGTCAGAAAAAATTGTGACGAAAAATTCTATATATTGTACAACAATGAAAAACAATGACGTCTCGGCAAACAGAGAGTGCTCACGGCGTAACTTTGAAATCCGTATACACGACAGATTGGACCATAAGGAAACTCTGCGCATGACAATAATTGAATCCTTCTTACAGTTTCAGAAAAAAATGTGACGAAAAATTCCAAATTCCATATTTTGAACAACAATGAGAAACAGTGATGTCTCGGCAAACAGGAAGTGCCTATGACTTAACCTTGAAATCAGAATACACCATAGATTGGACCATAATGAAGCTCTGTGCAAAACAACAATTTAATCCCACCTACAGTTTCAGAAAAAAAATGTGACGAAAAATTGCATATATTGTACAACAATGAAAAACAATGACGTCTCGGCAAAAAGGAAGTGCTTATGGTGTAACCTTGAAATCGGAATACACAATAGATTGGACCATAAGGAAGCTCTGCGCATGACAACAATTGAATCCCTCTTACAGTTTCAGAAAAAATTGTGACGAAAAATTCCGAATTCCATATTTTGAACAACATTGAGAAGCAATGATGTCTCGGCAAACAGGAAGTGCTTATGACTTAACCTTGAAATCAGAATGCACCATAGATTCGACTATAATGAAGCTCTGTGCAAAACAACAATTTAATCCCACTTACAGTTTCAGAAAAAAATGTGACGAAAAATTCCATATATTGTACAACAATGAAAAACCATGACGTCTCGGCAAACAGGAAGTGTTTATGGTGTAACCTTGAAATCGGAATACACAATAGATTCTACCATAAGGAAGCTCTGTGCAAAAGAACAACTTAATCCCACTTATATTGTCAGAAAAAATTGTGACGAAAAATTCCATATCTTGTACACCAATGCAAAACAATGACGTCTCGGCAAACAGGAAGTGCTTACGGCATAACCTTGGAATCCGTATACACAATAGATTGGACCATAAGGAAGCTCTGTGCATAACAACAATTGAATCCCTCTTACAGTTTCAGAAAAAATTGTGACGAAAAATTCCACATGCTGTACAAGAATAAAAAAAAAAACAATGAAGTCTCGGCAAACAGGAAGTGCTTATGACTTAAACTTGAAATCGGAATACACCATAGATTGGACCATAATGAAGCTCTGTGCAAAACAACAATTTAATCCCACTTACAGTTTCAGAAAAAAATTGTGACGAAAAATTCCATATATTGTACAACAATGAAAAACCATGACGTCTCGGCAAACAGGTAGTGCTTATGGTGTAACTTTGAAATCGGAATACACAATAGATTCGACCATAAGGAAGCTCTGAGCAAAAGAACAACTTAATCCCACTTATAGTTTCAGAAAAAATTGTGACGAAAAATTCCATATATTGTACAACAATGAAAAACAATATCGTCTCGGCAAACAGGAAGTGCTAACAACAATTGAATCCCTCTTACAGTTTCAGAAAAAATTGTGACGAAAAATTCCAGATGCTGTACAACCATAAAAAAACAATGAAGTCTCGGCAAACAGAAAGTACTTATGCGGTAACCTTGAAATCTGTATATACACATCGGACCATCATGAGAAAGCTTTTGCCAAAATATGGTTTCATTCTGTAAAGTAGTTGATGAGAAAAGTGTGGTAACGGACGGACGAACGAACGAACGAACGAACGGAGGTAAACCAGTATACCCCCACTACTATGTAGCGGGGGTATAATGAAAGTCGACACAAATGAATAACAGAAATTCAGCAAATACACAAAATAAAAACATATATTTAATTGCCTTTCACCAGATGTATTGAATAAAAAAATATCTGATATAAAACAAGGAATTACCTTTCATGGTAAACTTCACTTTCTATTCATTCATTAAAATTAAGTTTTAAAACAGAACGCATGTTTATATGCCCCCGAGTACCTTTTAACGGTTACAAATACAACTTTTCATGCCTTAATGAAGAACTGATTAATACATTAATTGAATAGATCAGAAAACTTTATATTACCGAAAAATACAAATATTTACAAATTGGAATTTTATCATTTTAAATGTGTCAAAAAACTGTTTATATGGACATCTGCATTGATTAAGCGAATGACTACTTTCCTCGAAAAAAATAATCTTTTGCAAAGTTCTACGACGGGTCATATATATATATATATATATATATATATATATACTACAGGCACGGTAACAGCGAATGAGTAAATTGTGAAATGTACACGCCATATGCCGGAGATGTGGGAATATTACTGCTCAAAAACGGGAAGTTCACTATTGGAAAGTCGAAATCATCACGCTTGTCGTAAAGTTTTGTTTTCAGACGTCCAGAGTTGTCAATGTAGAGGTATAGTTCCAGGTATGATGCTGGTGATGGTGTATCAGTGGTCTCTTTAATTTCGAGTTCATTTGGTAATATATGATGAAGGTTACCAGGATGTGTCGGTCTGGTAATGAACTATGAATCGACAGAAAATGCCTACTCTCAATAGTGAGATAGAGACGTTTAATTATTTGTCATCATAATTTCTGTGGTGACATAGAAATTTCTCCCGGATTGAAAAATCGCTGTATACTTTATACAATATCGGCAACAATATATAACTGTGAATGTGGACGCCATAATACCGGTAAAGTGCAGAAGAGCACAGAATACAAATATTAAAGTATCATAACTGGATACAACTCGGCGAGTAAAATGGGTATATTTACTTTAACTTCGTAACGAGTGAGACCGGGTGCGTCGACAGGGTATGAATATATCATTAGTAATTAGTGATATGATGTATTCCCAAGCTAGAAACACGGCAAATATGACAGGATGAGATCTAGCGAATCGCTATTAATTTATAATGGTCAATCAACTCCTCCGAAGTGTCATTTCAAAAGATTCCTAGGTACGAGGGAAGAGAAAAAATCATCTAAAGAAAAGATGGAAGCAACTTAGTAACAACATACATCTTTAAACGGCAATTTATGTAATATCGGCACATTATGTGTGGAATAATTTCTGTCCATTTACGTCTAAGTCATGCATTTTTAAGAAAGATGTCAAATAATCAGAAAACTACAAAGTAACAAAACCAAAAATCTTTTCAAAATCTATTAATGTGAAAAGGTATAAAATATGAAGAGAACGTTTCCAAAATGAAAGTCGACACGAATGAAATACAGAAATTCAGCATATACACAAAATAAAAACATTTATTAAATTGCCTTTCACCAAAATACAGCTGCATATTGTATTGAATAAAAAATATCTGATATAGAACAAACCTCACCTTCTCTTTAGTTTCAAAACATAAAGCATGTTTATATGCCCCCGAGTACCTTTTAACGGTTACAAATATAACTTTTCATGCGTTAATGAAGAACTGATTAATAGCTTAATTGAATAGATCAGAAAACTATAATAACCGAAAAAAACTAATATTTACAAATTGGAATTTTATCATTTTGAATGTGTCAAAAAACTTTTTATATGGACATCTGCATTGATAAAGCGAATGACTACTTTCCTCGAAATTGAATATCTTAAAAATAATGTATATTGTTGAAATCGTGAAAGATTGGTACCGATACGTCAAACTCCACAAGTGATAGAACTATGTCACAGCTGTTTTGGTTTTGTAAGGATTTTACAGATAAAAGGTTTTAACTTAATGTTATATAAAATCTGACCTTTTTCAGATGATTATTACCTTCTTCAAACAATCCTGGGTATAAGATAGAAAAACTGAAAGGATATGGAGTTAATGTACATGTGACAAAAACGCACAAAATACATCGAAAACTCAAGGACAGGGCTTTTGTTAAAAACTTATGCCGACAATAGTCAGACTTGTCTGGCATGAAAAATTTACCTCGCGTTCTGAAACTACTTACTTTACTGTTTTTATCAAATTCAAACCCCTTAAAAATACTAAGGCTTCATTCCTTGTATGGCACTTGGTAGATGTCCTTGGTACTGGATTTGGCCTCTTATTTCGATGTTATTTGGTAGTGAGTACTTCTTTTTTGACTACTTTTGGATTATGGCTTTCCATATTATTTGATTTAAATGCTGCTGATGAGAGGTTACTCCTTGAAACACGTGTACAGCATAACGAAATTTACTGTTTTTTTCTGCAACTTCGGTATTTTTGTATTTTATAAACTTACCAGACAGGTTAGCGGCTTGAATTTGCAGGCGCAGATCCAGACAATTAGAAAAGGGGGATTCCAATTAGAAAGGAAAGGATTTTTCGCCGATCGGAGCGAGGCGCGAAAATTTTTGGGGGTATTTCTTAAAAAAAAAAACATTAAGATATTCATTTAGAATACATGCTTGTCCAGAAAAGGGGGTTTCAACCCCCGGAACTCCCTTGGATCCGCCAATGATTTGATAATTCATGTGTCTGCAGTATAACGTCTAGAAATATTGAAACGATTTGAATTTACTATAGCAGCATGGGGTAACTGTATTTCATAGTCATATGACAGCCATTCAACTATACAAGCAAATTTTAACAGAATTAAAACATATAAAAGCCGAAGTTGTTTTACAAACCGAAAAACAATCGTGTGATTTTTAATAAAAAATCTTTTAGATATTGAATTTTCACGTGCAATTTGTAAAGACGTGTTAAAATGTTAATTGCAGGTATACGGGTAGTTAAAGGCAGAATTTTAGCAGCTATCTTTTTTTCTTTGATGATGCAAAGGAGGCGTTCGCCCCCTAAACCCACATATCCCTAGAATCCATCACTGATAAGGACTTCTCATTAACTAAAAAGAAAAAGTCTGAAACAACGGCAGTAGAATACCGAAGAAACAAAGGAGTGGAATTTACAAAAATCGAAATCCAAAGACGAGACCAAAACGGGGACACAGAAAGCAATGTTGTTAATCACAGAAAACAATGACGTTAAACAGATACAAAGCACAGAAATAGAAAAGACAACATCCAAAAACAAGACACTCACAGTGTGAACTCCAGTGAAACTGAGGGTGACATCAGGTGCTCTGGAATGAATGGTAAGCATTTCCTGCTCTGTTTACAGCACCCGTCACACTGTATGCGAGTCAATCTAAGAAAAATATCAAAATCGGTAGTCAAATCAGGGAAGACGTGAATCTAGCTGAAAATGTCCGCTTTCATTTGGGATACTGACACGTCATATCTTTTAATGATGTTATGGTGACGGCCATAGAATTTCTTGAGGGATGAAATTAACAATGGTTGAACAAATCCCTGAATAAGCAGCTTTTGGGACAGTGATTTTGCTCTGTTCAAAAAATCTCTGTACAAAAAACTACACGCTCGACAGTAACGAATCAACTCCTTAAGCTGGAGAGGTCGGTATATTGCTGCTAAGAAAGGGAAAGTTCATAATTGGGAAATTAAAATCATCACGCTTGTCGTATAGCTTAGATTTCAAACGTCCATCTTTGTCAATATACAACAAAAGATCTAGGTACGAAACTGTAGGTATATCAGTTGTTTCTTTAATTTCAAGCTCATTGGGATAGATCTGATGTAAATATTCCTTAAATTTAGGATTATTAAGAGAAAGTACATCGTCTATGTAGCGGAAGCTGAAATTAAAGGACTGGGCTAAATGCTTTTGTTTTCTTTGTGTAAGCTCTTGTAAAAGCTTGGCCTCGTAGGAGTAAAGGAAAAGGTCAGTTAATCCCCATGGGAATCCCTATTGTCTCTTGGAAAACACGACCTCCGAATTCGACAAAAATATTGTCGATCAAAAAATTCTAACATTTTGATTACGTCAGTCTCGGTGTACTTTTTATTTGAATCAGTGTGGTTCTTAACAAAATAAGTTTTGTCTTTTCCTACTACTATAAAGGTGTATGCGTTCTCCCTTTTAGTGCAGAAACATTGATGTATTAAATCTGCGATTTCTGTTTTCAGTTTATTGTGTGGCAGGGTTGTATAAAGAGTAGAAAAGTCAAAAGTTTAAATGCTATGGCAATGGGTAGACAGGTAGAGGCAAGCTGTTCAAGGAGATCTTTGGAATTTTTTAGAATCCACATCTGATTCGTGCCGCTCGTGGAGTAAGCTTTATCACGGTTATTTTTCAGGCCATCTCTGACTGCGGTCAACAACGTAGTGAGGAGCTGTGAAAGAGGTTTGGTGGTGCATCTGGACGACCCGGCAATGAATTTTCTGTTTGTAAGGACTCTTATGAAGTTTTGGCACCCAGCTGATGTAAGGGAGTTGGTTGATGCCAAATGATTCTAAAACTGAAGTGTGATTTTTATAAATCTCCTCCCTCGATATTGTAATAGGGGTATAAGTAGGTTTTCCAGATGAACTGTCGATGCCCATCTCCTTCAGTCAAGACAAGTCAGTCAAGTCAGTCAAGGCAGTCAAGATAGTGTTTCTTACGCACGAACAGTATGTTGTTAGAAGCTTTGTCAGCAGAGACAATGACGTAATTTTCATGGAGGTCGGCCAGAGTTTTTACTACAAGGGGATCTTCAAATATACCGGGATTTCTAGATTTCATCGCTGTTTTCAAGCGGATGCGATTCACAATTAATGAATTTATCAACCTGAATTACGTATAAATTGATGCCAAATAGGTCATTTTTGGGACTGAATTATCTATAAAAATAGTCGAATAGACAAATTTAATATTTTCTGACTATATTTTTGATTATGGCTTTCCATATTATTTGATTCTAATGCTGCTGATGAGAGGTTACTCCTTGAAACACGTGTACAGCATAACAAAATTTACTGATTGTCATGCAACTTTGGTATTTTTGTATTTTAAATTCACATTTGTTATTTATATAAGGAGGGGTGGTCAACGTAAATGTGTGACAGGATTAACGAGACACTATTTTTTACAAGAGGGACACGGTACAAATATACATATAACAGCATCAATTATAGGCGAAACATAAACAGTTACAGGATTTGTTATTTTACATTGTCAACTGCACTACACTGTGGTACACTAACCATACATATTAGAGTTGTTACTTACCCCCCTTTGAGTCCTTGTCTCTTTGACACATTCCCCGTTTCCCTTCTTTTTTCTATTTAGAACATTCAATAAAATTAACCCTTATTTGTATGCCTGGAATGAATTTTAAAATTTTTTTTGAACATTTTCATGCATTTTGGATAAATCATTAACGGCTTTTAACAAAAATGTGCTAGCCTTACAAAATTTTAAATAATATTGTATTTAAATACACAGAGACCAAGATGTGAAAATATGATTGCTAAAAAATGGAAAACTCGCTATGGGAATAAAGACTCGATTTCAGACGTACAGTAAACAATGATAGAATATGGAGCGAATGCAGATGAGACAAAGTCTCCTCAAGTGCATTTTAAAACCAATCCTAAATTGGTCTCTTCAATTTTGAGTGCATTTGAACATGTAAGATAACAGTATATAAAGAACTGAAATTCGCCTTTTTACCAAATCCTTATATGAACCAGGTTAATGTATTTCATTTTAACGGAAAGATATATCATTTCAATAGTCTTCTTCCCTTTTCTTAGTAGCAACATTCAGAAAGCACCAGCATATGGAAGTTATATCTCCCAACTCATTGACTACTCAAAGGCATGTGGTCAATACAGTGACTACCATGATAGAGCTCGGTTGCTTACAAATAGGCTACTCAAACAAGGGTATGTTACACATAACTTGAAGTTATCACTACAAAAGTTTACGGTCAGCACGGGGTCAGCATCCCGATCTTGCTGACCGCTATTGGATATCTGTTTCCCAGATGGCAACAGATCTTTCTGTTTGAAAGCTTAATTTATGTTTCCTCTACCGGATTTGACTTTACTACCGGATTTGACATTCTCAACACGGTTGGTGTCTTATAAGAAGCTTACTCTACCGGTGCACTTAATCTCACCAATGAGTTTATATTTGGTCCGTGTTGTTCATCTTTGTATGTGTGTCTTCGTTTCTTTTCTGTACCGTACATATATTATGACTTTGTTTTTCCGATGTTGCCATTGTCATTGGATTATTCTTTTTTTTAATTGATTTTAAATGGCTATAACGCGAACTGGACCACTGTCTTTTCACGGAATCTTATAGTACATTTGTATCTCTTATACCATGAGTGTCCTATGTGGAAGTGTCAACCGTGATAAACCCTTTAGGGACAATTTGTCAGAAAGCATTGTGATCTGTTATTTCAAACTAACTGTATGTTGGATAGAGTTATGGCATAACATTCGTCATGGAAAACTGTAGACTAGATTTTTTATTTGACGAAAAACAAATAACCTGGAAATAGAGACGAATAAGTATGTAAAAGAAGGCCTTGTGGATGGGTTCAAATACCAACTTAACAAAACTTATATGACCACCAATCTTTGGAGATCTGTGCATCAAAAACTCTGACTCATTTAAAAAAAAACAAACATTAAGGATCTGATGATTCTACATGTACACGAATAAGTATAGATACAGAAAGATACTGACAGTTTAAACAATTGTCAATTTTAAAATGAAAAGTTTAATAATTCTATGAACCATAAATATGTGACTATGGCATGGTATTGGTTGCAAAAATTTAATATTTTTCATTTGAATGCAATATTAATTATTCAAATGGTATATTTTTTCATTTAAATGCAATATTTTTTTTATTTGATTGGTATATTTTTTTCATTCAAATGCAATATTTTTAATTCAAATGATATATTTTTTCATTTAAATGCAATATTTTTTATTCAAATGGTATATTTTTTCATTTAAATGCAATATTTTTAATTCAAATGGTATATTTTTTCATTCAAATGGAATATTTTTTCATTTAAATGCAATATTTTTTTATATTCTGCTGAAGTGAAATATCCAGGTAAATCCTGCAATTTGTTTGTTTACCTTGACAGGGGATATGAGACCGTATCCCCGTGGTAGCAAAATCACAATTTTTAAACGCTTTTAATAGAAAAATTATAGCACTTCTAGCAGAATATAAAAGTTATTCGGGCTTCACAGGGGATACGGGTTAATATTCCCTGTCTGTGCCCTATATCCCCTTCGCCTGACGGCTCAGGGGATATAAAACACAGACAGGGAATATGAACCCGTATCCCCTGTGAAGATTCCCGAATAACATATATTATTCAAATGGTATATTTTTTCAATTAAATGCAATATTTTTAATTCAAATGGTATATTTTTTCATTTAAATGCAATATTTTTAATTCAAATGGTATATTTTTTCATTCAAATGGTATATTTTTTCATTTAAATGCAATATTTTTTCATTTAAATGCAATATTTTTTTTTATTCAAATGGTATACTTTTTCATTAAAATGCAATATTTTTTATTCAATTGGTATATTTTATCATTCAAATGCAATATTTTTTATTCAAATGATATAATTGTTATTCAAATGCAATATATTTAATTCAAATGGTATATTTTTTCATCTAAATGCAATATCTTTATTCAATTGGTATATTTTATCATTCTTATGCAATATTTTTTATTCAGTTTGTATATTTTTCATTTAAATGCAATATTTTTTCATTTAAATGTAATAATTGCATTATGGGAAATTGTTTCACCTCACGACCGGGCCTTTCTAGGGGCTTCGCAAAGTTGGGCCTTATAGGGCAGGTAGGTACATGTAATGCCTTTCATTTGAGCTATAGCGTATGATCCCTAGACCCGTACGAAAATTTTGGACCGAATTGCCTTAGGGTACCCTAGGTTCGTACAATGAAAACGGCAATTTGGACCAACTTTGGTAATGTCGGCTGGACCTTTGTAGAGGCTACGCTATGACTGAAAAGCTATTACATGTACCTACCTGCCCTATTAGGCCCAACTTTGCGAAGCTCCTAGAAAGGTACCCTCCGGAAATTCGGTTCCAAAATTTTCGTACGGGTCTAGGGATCATACGCTATAACGCAAATGAAAGCTATTACATGGACCTAACTGCTATATAATGGCCGACTTTGAAAAGCCCCTAGCAAGGTCCAGCCCACATTAGTCAAGTTGGTCCAAATCAGTATTTTTCGATGTAGGGTACCCTCTATGGAACAGCGTCCGAATTTTA
>MJUU01011028.1:0-26933 GCA_002080025.1 Modiolus philippinarum
AAACGTTTTTTGAAAACCTACGGCTTTTTGCCATAGTTAACTACTAAAGCATCAGTTAGGCCATTCTGTTTTCGAAGGGGGTCAGAGACGGTGACACTTTTATGAAAAAGAGTGGATTTAAAATTTGACACGTGCATGAAAAATTTGGAACTTCGAATTCATGTCATGGAAAGTGCGAATCTTTATTCGATTGCCTGAGACATTCAATGTTGTTGAAATTGGTCACTTTTAAGTTGAAAAGACGATATCAAGACTTTTATATCAAATAAAAGCTATTGGAACATGTATATCCCCTTGTAGAAAAATGATATTTACGTTAGAAAACAAAAACAAAACAAACGCTAAAACAAATTCTGCAAAAATTAAAATAAAAAACATCACAGAAAAAATAATAAATAAATAAAAAACGCAGTCCGAGATCCGCTAAAAAGATATGTTGATATGCTAATCTCCGCTTCATATATTTTAGTTTCTAGAAAAAAAATTTTTTCTTGTTTTATTCTTGCCTTTTTCCATATGCAATAAAGTACTCGTTATCGAGAGGTCACTGAGATTGCAGTGAATAGCGAACTGGTATGTAATAATATCGTACACAGAAGTTATTTGTTGATGGTACTTTATAGAGCATAGAGAAACAAACAAAGCATTATTTAAAAAAGTGCCATACCATGCGCTGTTAAAGTATCCATATGGCCCGTGATTGAAGCAAGTTTTATCCGCTCTAGTTTTAAGTTGAGATATAAAGTTTAAAAAAAATCAGTTTTGGCGTTTCTGGTACGATTTATTCATTTCAATCTTCATTTCTGAGTACTTATTGTACAGGATTTCGCTATGTTGGTTTTAGCATCCCAATAGTTGAAAATATTTTAACTGACGATGTTTGGTGATTTCACCGACTTGGCAAGCTACCAGTACAAGTGTGCACTCGACCGGTTAAAGACTTTACAAGATTTTATTCTATGTGATATAATGTCTAATATAACATGTGTATAAGGTGATAATAATGATTCAATTAACTTGACAAACACACGCATTTAGTCGCCGTCTTAGAAATAATCTATAAATAATATTGGAAATGAATAACAAAATATCTTCAGCTTATGGTCCCCTTCGTGTCATTTAGGTTGTGGTTTGTCATGAAAGGTTTCTTTCGTCGGGTTACGTCGAGTTTCGTCAGAATGTGAAATATCTCTAATTAGAAGTTTTGCCTTTACGAGTAACATACCCCACCTAACCATTCAGTGTAAATTGTTAATTTTGCGTCAATAAATTTATTAAGTTGATCCTTTTTTTGTAGAATGGTAAGCCTCTGTAAATTGACGATAAGTTAGTCGGATGACTGGATAAATGACTGTGGAAGCCTGTTTGTGACTTGGAGAGCCTGTTTGTGGCTGGGAGAGCCTATTTGATGGACAACATTTTGAATTCAAAATTTTATTGTAAATAAATCATGCTACTAGCTAGGAGGGCTCACATCTGATATATGTGTTGAGTTGTTATTTACTAAATAATTTATGTTAGTTTGAGTTAGGTGAATAAGTACGATTACCGTGCCAATACGATATTACCTGTATGTCATTGTTATGATAAACCAGTTGATATGCAATATCTGAACAGTTTCCAGTTACACCATCCCAGAACAAATCTGCATCATTTTCCCAGCCTCTGCTTGCACTGTATGCATATGCTGCGGCTGGTGTTGCGTGAGTTATTCTAGCTGTGGAAACAATTCCAGTGGCCCTACCTTAATATATTCAAGTCAAAATTAGATAATGTATGTGCATTTATTCCGATAAGGATCCTTTGTAGAGCTAAAATCAACCAGTATTTATTATTTTTTATTTATTTTTTTATTTATATCTGCTTATTATTTAAACTATGCAGCGATTTGGATATCAATAGTCTAAAACGAGCGCAAAAGGAACTTCGGTACTTGCCCGTAAACTGATTTAATTTGGAAACATGCAAGTACTAAATTTATGAAAATTTTATTTAAAACTGAGGAGTATCTCTCTGTTGCATAGCTCTGTCTTTAGCTGATTTTGGCTTTTTATCTAGATTTTATTTTTTTATTTGTTTTCTGTCAGACTTAACGTATATTTCGGGTTATGGATTTACAATTGTTTTGATTTGATTCGTTCTGAAGAGTAATAAGTTGTCGCAATACAAAATTCACGGAAACTTTCGGTACTTTGTTATTTGTTTGTAATTCTCTCTAGTGCCGAAGTGACAAACATATTCAGTTAAACAGTTGCTAGTACAACAGTATGATTAATTAAGTTTTGGCTACTTTTAATTTAATTTAATTATATTTGCAATTTTTGATATACTTAGACTTTATTATGAAATCTGGCCTTTGAGAGCGTCCATTTGTACGAATAATATGGTACAAACAGAGGCAACATAATATTCCCGCTACTATTTCAAACAATATTTTGGAAAATGAAATAAAGTATGAAGTCTCTTTAACAAATGTAAAAAAATGGATAACGGGAGACACAAAATTACATGCCAGAATTTGCCATGGAACTACACATGAAAAACACGAATAAGACAAGAGACAAACGTAGACAACGATAGGAACTCCGGACTTGGTACTGGCACTAGCAAAGGCCAGCATTAGATGGGTACCCCAACCCCCCTTTATCTGTCCCGTTTCCCTATAGTATAATAAAGTCTCTATGATTTGACAGATATCTACGATTCTTGTATCGTACAAATGAGCATAGATTACTGTACTAAAACAAAATACCGAAATTCACTAAATACTTTAGGTATTGCAAGCTTCCAAATTAAATTGGCTGTTAATGAATACCCTCAGAGACTACCCGTCTACCAGTCTACCAGCAGTCTACCAGCATAGGCATTGGCGAAGTGGTGATAAATATTTGAATAACGAAGGTAATATAGATTTATTTTCTGCAAATGACCAACTTAGGTTTCTTCACAGCAGATCAATCAAAATATCTTGAAGAACATAAACCGAAGCAGATTCAAAATATCAAATACAATACGTGAAGTTAAAGAATAATTTATCAATCAATGTATTATTTCGTTGTGTCGACAGGACTTTAGAATTAAACAATACAAACTTAATAAACTTGTCTCTGAAACACAGCAGGATTACCTTCGCTTAAAACTGAAAAAGTGGAGAAATGGACGAGGAGGGTATCTATACGGCAACGTATTTCCCGTTCCTTTTCCAAATATAGAAGTTAAGGATCTTAATACTGCATAAATTGTGGCGTTTCTCCACGAAATTTTTGTACGATTGTTCAACGCTAGGCTTTCAGTATTACGACCCGAATGTTCCGCTTCGACATTCCATTGTGGTATTCCGATATTTACCACTTGGGGCAATCTCTGTAGATGCATTAAAAGAAGCCGACCTAATAAGTAATGAGAAACAAAATGTATGATGTCATAATTCAACTGACCTAGATATCAACCTACCCTTTTCTCTAAAATGATGAAGAATCGAAGGAATTCTTTTTTCTGCTGTAGCAGCATCACAGTTATACTCCGTTACATTCTCATTAAATGCAACAACACCAGCATTTGTCTTTTCTCCACACATCAGAGCTGTAGCTGTCTGCGCAGAATCTGCAACTTGACTATCAACACCATACGTCTGCAGTGAAAACAAAGAAAATTCATGAAAAAAAGCGCAATTCGAATACGTTTCCCGCCATAAAGATGACGTTTTGTGATAAAAAAAAATCGCAGTGTCACTATATAGTCGTAAAAATGCAATGGATTCGACTTTCTTGCTTTTCTCCGATTGGTGTTGTTGTGCTTAATGTATCAGGATATTTACACATGTTAAGAAATTATTCCTTGTGTGCGAATTTTCCCAGTTTCACCAGGGAATACACAAAATCCTGATAGTGCAGTGGTGACACCAGACGGCACAAAAAATTAATAATATTTGGAGCAATCACTATTCCGTACAGTCTATTTACGATACACATTTTGGTATATGTAATCATATTTATTCTCTAACAGCTTTTCACAATCATTGCATTTTTTGTCATTACCGAATGCATCTCTTTACAAAATGAGTGAGATCCAAACCGTCAATCTAAAAGAATAATCCAAAGGCAATTGAAAAACCGGATACACAAAGAAACAAAGACATCGCATAAGTACGGCACAAAAAAAGGGAAACACGCATACTTGTACAGATGAACAACACTGAACCAATTAAAACCCAGAGCAATCAGATGCACCAGTACAGTAAGCACCTCCTGCTTCTTATTACAAAACCCGTCATTTTCAACATGTCAAATTCAGTAGAGGAAACAACAATCAATCTTAAACTTTTAAATTTAAGCTGTTGACATCTGGGAAACAAAAATATTCTGATGCGGTCCACAAAATCATGATGTCGACAGCAGTGAAGTGATGACTTCGAGCTATGGGTAAAATAACCTTGCTTTAGTATTTTTTTGCAAGCAACATCTTGCAAGGGTGTCACTTTAAATACCATAAGGCCTTGAGTAGCAAATGAGTTTGGAGATGTAAACGTCATATGTTGACAAATTTCTACAAATGTACAAAGAAATAAACGGTAACAATTGGAATCATAGCGTGCTTGTCATATAATGAATCTGTAGTCTACCTCTGTTGTAGATCTATCTAGATGAACGTCAAGGATGAGGCAGTTGTAGAAGAGTCTGTAGTATCCTTAATTTCGATCTCTTGGATAGTTGAGAAGAAAAAAGTCCCCAGAGCGAGGATTGTTCAGTGACATAATACATCTATATGAGCTAAAATAAAAGTACCGGACTAGTTATTTTTGCTATATTTTGAAAATTCCTTCGATAAATTGAGCCTCATAATATTGCAGAAACAGATCGGCTAAAACAGATGCACACTTTGTGCCCAATAGACCCTTTCACGATGACTGCGGTCCTAAATTTTGCGCATGCCCTCATAAGCCTTTGAGTGGGTAAAATGCTACGTCATAATATATGTGACGTCTTGATTGATTGTCCTACACCGTCATTTTTGTGGGAACTTTTTATTTTCCACTCTAAATCACAGAAACGCAGTTATCGTGAAAGGGTCTATAGAATACGTATGTTGAAAGTTAGTACTCCAAAGTGGACAAATATATTAACAATCAAAAACTTAACCTTTTTAATCATTTTTTCCTCTTTATAGTAACACGTACTAAGGAGTTATTTTGTTTGTCTTGGGGTTAAAAAGTGACATTTACAAATCAGTCTCCAACAAGAACTTACACAACCTCATCTTTACTTAGTACTGGGATGAACATTTCCTTGCCTTACGACCTATCAATAACAATTGCTTTTGAGTTGCTGTCGAACACTGCTGCATGGAGTTTTGGCGCGCCATAAAACCGGTTTAACCCACCATTTCTTTTGAAATGCCTGTACCAAGACAGGACCATTGCGGTCGACATTTTCCCGGTGTTTTCCACCTGCTTAGTTTTTTGCCTCATAGACTTTGGCTCTTGACAATTCTGTTCGGTAATTTTGTTATCTTCCCAATTTTACAGATGGGAAGTCGTATTTCATAAAGAAAGCATGTTCTCTGTATCTATAAACAATCATTTTATAAAGTATTCATTACGTACTTGCCTTTATATAACAACAACTATTTCTGTATTTTTCTCCAGATTCAACTTGATATTGTTGAATATATTATATATTAATATCATTACCTTAGAAAGGGCGATGTGAGGAAATTCTTCAAATTTCAGAACTGTTTCTTCCCCATGATTATTTAAATATTTTTGCCCTTTGTATATTCTGGATGCCGTGATAGTTGAAATTCCCATTCCATCTCCAATAAATAGTATGATGTTCCTAGCCAGATTTGTGTTATAAGTTTGTCTAATTGCATTGTTCAGTCTGTCCCTTGCTAATTTATTCCAGTTCGTTGAATCTAGAAAAATACCACCTACATGTATATTCACAGAATGTATATTTAAACAGTTCAACCGAAAGGTAAAATGGCATACTAGCTGCAATAAATAATTCATTGACTAGGACCATGATTCAGTTTGTTCGAATTTTTAATATTCGAGGCAACCTAAGTATTCAAGCATCTCCCTGCCTTTTAAAGAAATAAACCATTAAAATCAACACTTTTTTCGCCCCTTTGTCAGGTAACGGATGACATTGCTTGTAATATTTTACCTGATATTTTTTATTGTTGACGACCCCGTATCAATGGACATAGTAAAACATGATTGGAGTGTTGTTCGATATCTAGCAAGTGAATACCGAGGGTAATAGGGGTCGTCATGAACTGATTATGGGGTATGAGTGTTTGCTAATTGTTTAAGGCCTAATGGTGACTTCAAGATGAAAAACAACAAAAAGGCGTTGTTCCATTAGCTTATCCTTACCATGTAATTGCATGGATTTTGACCCATGTACATTAACTACAGATCCTTTATTTGTTTACAAAGGAATCGAAAGAATTGGCAAGTTTATCTTACATTTGAATATTGATAGAAAGGAAAACTGTTTCAACAGTATAAAGATTAGGCATTCGAAAATGCTAACACCGATTTTTAAATAATTCCTGCAGACAGAAAGTACATGTATTGAATAGAGATTTCAAAATTAATTGATGTTGTGTTTGTTTTTTATACAGGTGTATTAACTAGATGCGTCAAAGCTAAAAAAAAATTCAGGATTATGCAAAATTGTTACCAAAGATCGGCGGATCGGTCGAGGCAGCCATCTAGGTTGAGCGGTCGGTCTTTTAGATCCTAGTTAAATAACCATTCAAGCAAGGCTTGTTTCCAAGTAAGTGGTTCTAATAAGATTTGCTATTAGAAACTATGTTCAGCTGTGACGGTCACCATTGTATTGGCATTATGAGATTATAAAAAAAAGAGAAAAAAAAAAGAATCCCGAACAATTCTGCTATGAAATAGGTATAAGTGCAGTCGCACATGTTAGTTTTTGGAATTTTTTTGGCAATTTCAAATTCAATCAGGAACGACAAAAAAAAACGTCACATTGGCAACTAGAAAACAAAAGTGAAACGAGATTATAACTATATGTTTTACGGAAGATTAATGCAGTTTAATTTTTTTAAAATTTGACTGGAAGTAAAGATCATGGAAAACGGCAAAAAAAATAAAATAAAATAAAATAAAAAAAAATCACTACTATTGCAATCACTAGAAATTAAGGTTAATTACACGTTTGTACAAAGCTCCATTAGATCTATTCACATATAGATTATCAAGCCTCCTGCAATCGAAATGAACGAGTTAAAAGCAAAATCTAGATTTTGACATTTTAATTTGACGTTAATGAAATTTGCATAATATTGTTCACCTTTACTTGATCAATATACAGGCCAAATATAATATGAAAGTCCTATCATATTTGGTTGAAAAGTTAAAGGCAATGTTTTCAAATTTTCCCTCAGTGACCTTGACCTTCGACCTGACCAAAATTTTTTGGGTGGATTTATACTAAGCTCCATTAGATCTATTCACATATAAAATATGATGTCTCTAGCAATTGTAATTTATGAGCTACAGCAAAATCTAGATCTTGGTCTTTTGACCTATGTGACCTTGACCTTTAACCTGACCTACATGAAATTTGCATAATACTGTTATCTTCATATAACCAATATACAGGCCAAATATGAAGGTCCTATCACATCTGGTTGGAAAAATATAGGTAATATTTAAGTTTTCAAATTTGCACTCAGTGACCTTGACCTTCGACCTCACCATTTTTTGGGGGGGCGGATTTGTACTAAGCTCCACTAGATCTATTCACATATGCAATATCAAGCCTCTACGAATTGTAATAACGAGCTATAGCAAATCTATGTTTTGACCTTTTGACTCCTGTGACCTTGACCTTTGATCTGACCTCAGTTAAATTTGCATAATTATGTTTAGCGTGATATGGCCAACATACAGGCCAAATATGAAGGTCCTATCACATCTTGTTGAAAAGACACTCAGTGACCTTGACGTTTGGCCTGACCCAAAATTTCTCTGGTGGATTTGTATCAAGCTTTATTAGATCTATTCACATATAAGATATCAAGCCTCTAGCAATTGTAATTAACGAGCTATAGCAAAATCTAGATTTTGACCTTTTGACCTATGTGACCTTGACCTTTGATCTGACCTTAGTGAAATTTGCATAATGGTGTTAATTTACATGATCAATACACATACCAAGTATGAAGGTCTTATCACATAAGGTTTAAAAGTTATGAGCCAGGTTAAAGTTGCGAAGAGACAGATAGACAAACTGACAGGGCAAAAACAATATGCCCCCGATCTAAAGATCCGGGGGTTTGAAAAAAACCAACAGCTCTGAATGTAAAAATGCACATAATATTTAAGGGCTGTAAAATGTAAATGCACGTGGAATGTCATTTGTTTGAGTAAATGACAATCGACACAAGGTTTCGTTCGTTTAAAAACAAAATAGTATCAATCAATTTAAACAAACAAACAAAAACAAAAATATGATTATAAATGTCCAAGAATTGCCATAATATTGAAAGAAAATATAACTGGAAAAGTACTTTTAATGCGAGTTCACATGTTATTATCTTCTGTAGATTCCGAACAGTTAAAACAATATACAACTATCGACCAAGTGCGAATCGATGGGATCATTATCAGAGTCTAAACAATAGATGCGATTACGATAAAGGAATTATTACTGTCATAAAATCAATAATGTTCACGACAGTAATAATGACTTTTTCTATAATAGTATATATTGTGTTGACTATCATAATGATCTCTTCGATTCGCTCTTGGTCAATAGTGAAAATAATATGGAATATAGAGAAAGTAAAGGATGCATGCACATTGTTGGCAATTTGGGGATTTATACAACAATGTTCTATAAATACACAGCTGTAATATCTACCCCAGACAAAGCTGCATTTACATTTTGGATTCTGAATCTTTTAATTTTTCAAAATCAACATACGAATTAATTTATTTCTTTGTATTTTACACAAACACAAAATAACTTGGTTTCATGTATCTCTTACTATTCAACAATGTTTATCTGTCTGGTTGTACAGCACTACGAATCATTGACAAACTTATAACTGGGCCTCTATGGTGGCAAATTGATAATGCTTCACATATTCTTCATTTGAATTCTTTGAGGTCATATTTTCTAAGCGCTCTCGAGATGTGAGCTCTTTTAAAGAAAGACTCTTTATCCTGATTTCATAGTAAGAGCTGAAGTGTTTGATTCTCTTTTTTGAATAAATGGATAAGAAATAAATACTTAACCATTAAAGCAATTGCAAATTTTATGAGCACCATCCATTGCAAGCTGGAGACCGTCTTTCGGGGAAAGTTTCATGACGAGTCTGAAAGTTTAAACCGATTGAAAATCCCCTTTTCACATGTGCAGCAACTATCATTTCTGAACGGGTTTTAATCTTGACTTGCTACGCAAAGAAAAACCGAATGCTTATTCTTTTGCCTTAGATGGTATGATCCTTTTCACAAACATTAAACTCTTCAGTGGCTTGATACAAACTTTGAACTTCAACAATAACGAGATGAAGAAATACTTCGACTAAGTAATGACATTGCAAATAATGGTGGTTTATGGAAAAATCAAACCGGTATTAATAAAGCTTTAGCAAACTCGTCAAGTATTAAGAAAGTTCATGCTGTGTAAAATCAGCTTAAATACCACTTAATGCTTTTGAAAAAGGAATCTTCCTGAGAAATCTCTTCTTAAGTTTTCACACCAAAACAAACACTTTTTCAATAGTCAACTTCCCTTTTCTTTTTAGGAATATTCCAAAAGCACCGACATATGAAGTTTACATCTAGCAACTCATTCGCTACATGTACTCAAGGGCATGTGGTCGATACAATATTCCCTACTGGTGGCCATTTTTGATACATCAGCTCAATTATGCAACCTCCTTTGCCGGAACATACCTTGACAGAGTTCATTTGCTTTCAAAAAGGCTTCTTAAGCAAGGGTATATTATCCATAATTTGAAGTCATCACTACAGAAGTTACGCTCTTGTGGAACACTATGGGATATCTGTTTCACAGATGACAACAGATCTTTCCCTATAATACTTAAGATGGTTGTTTCCTCTACCTGATTTGGCTTTACTGACGGATTTGACATGTTCAACGCGGCGGGTTTTCTATAGGAAACAGGAGATGCTTACTCTACCAGTGCACCTGATCTCACCCCATTTTTTTATTGGTATTTGGCCCGTGTTGTTCATCTTTGTATGTGTGTTTGTCTTCATTTTTTCTCTTCTGTGCCGTGTTCATGTTATATGTTTGTTTCCTTTTTCCGAAGTTGCCATTATCCTTAGATTATTGGTTTTCGGTTGACGGTTCGGTTCTCACTTATTGTTGAACAATTCTTTATAATTGTGAGTATTTTTAGAACACTGTTCAAGAGCAGTCAAAGAACACTTCTGGAACATTTCTAAATTCACTTAGAGCAGTCATTAGATTCATGCTTCATCAACCTGAATAATGCATTGTCATATATATGTATATATATATATATATATATTTATTCTAAAACAGAACCTACAAATCATTAGTTTCAGTAAATTATCAAAATAAAGAGAAATACAAGTGCTTTCTTACCTGAACATGTTAGAAAACATAAAATTAATATAACTGACAACATATTTCTATGTTATTTGAGGATGAAGAATGAACATGTGATTGTGATTTTTACGACTTATTTGACCTTAAATATACATGTAAAATCTTCACTTCTGAAATTGTAGTAACGACTCAATGCAAACAATTTAAGATAGTTGAATAGCTGTCCAAATATTATATATCATGTTGACAAATAATATACAATCCATTATTATAAAACTATAAATTACAGTTTAGATTTAGTGATTACAAGCGGAAAGTTACTTCAAACAGAATAAAAGAAAGTCCAGCTTTTGATGAAATAACGTGGAAATGGTATGATGAATTCTTTACCATAATATCGAATTTATAAGTTACACTGAAATAATTAGTTCTCATCCCAACATTTTGAATTTCTATTGAAAAAAAAAACTGAACTGTCCAAGGTGAATGCATACAGCCTAGTGTCAAAAGTGAACCAACTTTTCAAATTTCCCTGTAAAACGGTACCTGTTTAAATTAGCCATTTCTTATCCGATTATCTTGAAATTTACACTGTTAAAAGGAGTTTGATATGCAGTTTAAACCCATATTTTTGAAATAATTATAAGTCCACTTGTTCCATATTCTCACAATTTAAATACAAACTGAAACTTCTGACGTCACAATTTACAAAGGATATATAGTAAATTTTGACTTTGACAATTTTGGTTTGTGTTTAAATCATCATAATATGGATGTTACAAGCCATAAAATTATTTCAAAATTATTGTAATGAACTGTATATCAAACACTATTTAATAGTGAAAATTTCATGAAAATCGGAAAAGATATGGCTTCTAGAGAATTATTTTAAATGGGTACTTTTTTTATTTGAGAGCTAGATTAGGAAACATTGAAGCATCATTACTAAAATAATAAGGAAACGTATTTGTGCCACTGCTTGACACTCTTTAACAAGTGGTCTCTCAAATCAATGCCCAATCCAAAATGGCCACTAGTGTAACGTTGTTTTACATCGTTCCATATTGAGATCTTATATTGTGAAACTACTTGGCCATTTAAACTGCAGCCCGATGGTCCTTTGATGATGCACTTCAGAAAATATATCAGGTACGGTCGTATCTCATGCAAAAGAGAAATAATAAGATTACATAGTCTGTAAGTGGCCGTGTATCTCGGCCGTGTATATACCTTGAGCCCAATATTCAATTTACTGTCCGCGTATATACCATATTAGGTCACTTACATACTGTGTAATGTTTATATCCTGCCAAGAGTCCAGNAAAAAAAAAAAACAGCTACTGACGGTATATAATCAGCCAACCGATATATGACGTCTTTTGTATATCAACACAAGAGGCAGGATATTGGGCAATGTAGGGCAATAAGCAAAAATAAGTGATTGAAAAAAAAAAAAAAAAACAAAAACAATTAACGTAACAAAATTTACAGTCTTTACAATTTGCATGAAATAAGGAAAATCTAACACCACAAAATTATACCTAATTAAAAAAACCTGAATGACAACACAATAAACATTATACAGTTATGAAGTTGGTCCAAAAAAGTTGTTTGACGCAAGGACTGAATTATTATTAAAAGCCGTCGGTTGAGGGCAACAGTTATGTCAGAGGGTCAAAATAAGCAGATGTTAGTTGAAGACCGGGTCTACAACTTTTTTTGTAATAATTTGTCATTCATAATGTGTTGTTGTATGTAAAATATGTTTATTGGCATATTAAGCTGATATACATTTTTTGGTATTGTAACTTTCATCCTCAGATATTTCATGTCGCCGTGTTTCGCATTTAGGATAACAGGAGAACAGCGATACGCAAGTGAGGTTTTTCAACCAATCAAAATAAGTTGTTAGGGAAGCTGTCAATAGTTTAACTGAAAACTATTAGCAGTCAAACCATTGTTTTAGTTTGAGAAAAAAAAACAGCGCAGATGCCGATTTTTATTTCCAATGCATTTATATAAAACAAAATATTATAAGGTATTGCAAAATAAAGTAATAAACTAATAGCAAACGAAAATGATATGAAGATATAATTTGTGTTGCCTTCCATTTTTAAATGGAGTTTATTGGACCGATTTAACGATGGTCTACATTAGCGATGCNCAAAAAAAAAAAAAAAAAAAAAAAAAAAAAAAACAAAAAAAACAAAAAACATATGCCTAACATTAGAAACAACCTATTTTTGTATGTCAAAGTTATCGATAGATTGTAAGTATTCATCATGAAAATGCAAGACAGAAAAGACTCGGACATCACTCGGAAAAATCTCAAGTATTCGGACGACGAAGCTTGCTAAAAGATCTTAATCGAGGGTGTTCAATATTTTTTCCTGCATTTTCAATGGTGTTTGATTATTTTTCTAATTTTACAAATCGCATTTGGCAGTTTGAGCTAGCCAGCAGTTTAGCGGCGAGCACACCTTAACCCATCTTTCAAAATTACGTATTGTCGTTTTCTCTCCTTTCGAAATTGTGGTCATGGAGTTAGTAGTCTACCTGTATTGGGCTTTATTCGTATGCTTATTATACCATAGGGAAACGGGACAGATAAAGGAGAGGTTTGGGTACCCATTAACCGGTTTAACCCTATCACTGACTTTTTGCTAGTGCCGGTACCAAGTCCGGCTGTCCCGAGTTCTTATCGTTGTTTACGTTTGTCCCTTGTCTTGTTTTTGTTTTTGCTGTGTAGTTCCCTGGCAGACTGTGGCATGTGACTATAATTTTCAACCATTGTAGATGTTTCCTGTTATCCCCTTTGCTACATTTGTTGTTGACATGAATGACTCACTACAATGTAAACACCGAATGTAATCTTGTCTTCTGATTTCTAGATATTCTTCAATGTAGCTTTTGTAGTAAAACACAAATGGATGTTAGGAAGTGACTGAAAGGCTCTTTGTCTATCTGTGTAAATTTCTACGCAAGTATTTAGTCAGCAGTAACTTAACTAGATCTTGCTGAGATTCAGGTTTGTACCCTCAAACCTAAAGAAACGAAAGTGTAAGCAAACACTTTTACTTTACACAACGTATATCTCTTGCATAACTGAAAATCTAGTACATGCTATAATATGTGGGCAGCTTCACAATCACTATATACGTTCACAAAATATGCCGCACATTTGCTCTATTCTTAATGATATGGATTGTCGAGCCCATTTTTTAAACTAATAAATCACAGCCAACAAAACAGACGATTTTGTACAAGAAACCGACGACCAAGAAGATATGTGCACTTTGCAGCAAAGGGTCAATTAAGAATGGCTATTTTAAAACCTATGGGTAGGAATGTCATAGTGACAACAAAAGTCAGAAGTAATAAGAAATACAGACTGATAAGGAAAATCCATTGAACATACGAATGTCAAATCTTGGATCACATTTCGGACCGAAACTTCAAATTTTTCCATAAGGGACTGATATCTATTAAAGAACTTTCTGAATGATCGTATGAGACGGATTATTTTTAGAACCTATGTCTATTTAGAAAGTCTGCATAATTGGTTCTGGCACTCACATAACGAATCAACTTTGAAACATACACTCCGTGAGCAGGAGAATATTACTGTCCATGGTGGGGAAATTGATAATAATGAAATTAAAGTCGTCCTTTTTGTCGAAAACTTTAGTACTGAGATTACCATTTTCGTGCAACTCGAAATGCAAATAAAAACACCCTAGATCTTGCGATTTCCATTTTGCTAAATTCTAATTCTGGAGGACATATTGGCGGGACCCATTTAGCAAAAGATGAGTGGAAATGGAAAGAATATGCTCAGTGTATCTATAAGTAAGATTGAAGGATCTAGCATCTTTAATGTTATGAGCTTTTACGAGTCCCTAACGGAATTCAGTCGCGTAAGAGTATAAGGACAAGTCTGCGAGCAGAGGAGCACAATAAAAGCTTGACGTCTTAGAAGATCTATCAAACGAATACTTCGGCTTTTGCTTATGTTGATTAGATAACTAAATAGTTGGAATTGTAGCAACATTTCAGCTATATTAAAACGTGAAAATGTTTATCAGTCTATAGTCTATATCTTCTTTATTCTCCAAAACCAAAATACAATGGTACAGAGAGCATGCTGATGAAACAAATATAAAATATGATTACATATGAATGTAGCATATAGAGGTAATACAAATATGAGTGTTAACAATATGTTATATAGATACGAAAAAGAAAGCTTTAAGTTCTGTCTACCCAGAAGATTCCACTGTCTGAAGAATTTCTGCAGTTCATAAGCTCCTTGAATTTCAACGTTTTTGGCCTAGCCTGGTATTTATAAATTTAATAAGGTTGGAAGAGACAGCCGGGAAACGGGTTTCGATTAAAACTGAAAGAGTAGAGAAATAGGTAAGGGAGGAAAGGAGAAGGCCGGCGAAGGGTAGACATCGGCAATAAATTAATTTTAACATGTATTATCTTTAATACCTGAAAAGGGAGTGAAATAAGTTGGTATAATATTTATTTTTTGGTAACAAATGCTTTTACATCACAATCATTATATAAAAATGTGTATTGTACAAATTTTTCTTCAAACTGGCCGATTCATAGCATGTAAAAGAGAGTTCGGATAAAGGTAAAATTCATCCTCATAGTAACATTATAAGGCACGCCTATAATGCCGGCATGACAAATATCTGTGACATCACGAATCTGTTTGATTCAATACAGCATTCTGATTTAAAAATATTGAAATCATTTCAGTGATAGACATAGTGTAATAGATTTTTTAAATGAATACGTTTTATTATTATTTTCATTGTTAATAATTTCTTTGGGGTTGACTCCACCTGAATATCACAATAGACAGTATAACAAATCCAGGTTTCATTGGAGAGATCGTGTTTATATTTAAAATTTAAATAATTCTGCAAGACATTATAATAAAGTCAAACATACTTGCACAACATATATGTAGTGTCGTCAAGTATGAAAATTACAGCGTGCATAGGCCCTGTTTATTAGTTCTCGTACTAAAAGACCCTACACATTTATTTGTTTCAAATGTTCTACAATTCTTTGTTCACAATTACAAGAGGAACCTGTAATTAGATTATCACTTCGACATAAAAAAAAACTTTTATTCGTGATGCATGGCTTTTAATTATTTTGCTACCAATTTATACCAGTGAATACGGGACTTTCGAGATAGGAACTCTTGTGTAATTGAAGACAGAATAGATAGCCTCAAATATCAGTAAGGAGGAATGACATATTAAAATAAATATATATCATCTAAAAACGAACTATTTATGAAATTGAAGTGTACTTGAAATTTTCCCTACATGATATACCTTTAACTTAACATTAATTGACGAAAAACAATTAACCCAAAGCGCTACAAAAAGATTAAATATAAATCATCCTTAGCTCAACAGTGTTAATAAATTAGTGATTCCCCTCAATGTATTGATGCATTTTTTTTGTCGTATAGTAATAGAACTTGTTCCGGTGCGAACACGACTTACAATCCCATATCGTTCACTTTCATTTCTTTTTTTTGTTTCTGTTTTGCTTTCCAGCATATCCTTTGCCAGTACTTCAACCTATCTTTTCAGTCATTATCTGAAATCTTATACTGTGGAAGTACAATTGTTCGTTGGGTACCAATTTTCGTGGATTTCGTGGTTGACTTAAACCACGAAATTTAATACTCAACGAAATACAAATCTCCCGTTGATTTGTACTGTGTAAAATCTTACACCACGAATTTAAGAACCAATGAACTAATGACTTGTCTGCAATCCACGAAAATTGACATCCATGGATAAAAGTGCTTTTACAGTACATAAAATCCATAAGCAAGAGCAGAACACTGGTTCTGATAGACTGTTGAATATAATCATTTTAATCCAGCAAAAGCAACACGAGTACTCTAGACTCAATTTTTATTGATGGCACTCAGCAATAAAGTATAAGAGAATAGAACATACAGAGACGTGGAAAAATAAAGTTACGGCATACTCATAAATAACATTATAACCAATAAAATATTAAAAACAAAATATTAGCTATTTTTCTCATAAAGAAAGACAACCATTCAATTTCTTCAACTTTGAATAAAGATGAGATCAATAAGATTTGGTTGGATTTCTAATTTAAAATTCTAGTATTGTTATCTTTTTGTACTAAAACAATGTTATCTATTTTACAAATGAAATGATAATGATATTCATTTTCGGTACAGTCTTTGCAAGGATTGCAAATGTGTAAATAATTTAAAATTAATTTCTATCTGACCGCCTCTACTTTGATTACTGTTTTACAAATTCTCTGATTTTCAGTAAGTTTTAACAAATAATTTTCAGTTCAAATTTCTTTAAAAATGATCCATAAAATTGGTCCGATGACAAGTAATTTGGTTCAAGAAAATATATCTTCGACCACACTGATTAAATAGATTCTCCAGAGTAAATCCATTAAACGACCATGATTTTATAGGCCTTATATAAACTTTAAAAAACTGTTTGCTTTATTTTATTATTAACTGGCTTGCACCATGTAAAACATATTCTCCTTTTTACTTTTATTTACAGCGGGTTTGTATCTTAGGGCTATCGACTATCTAATTTTCCCCAAAACAAAGGAGCAGAATGTCGTTTCTTAGAAGTGTTCTTATATCTAAGGGATAAGTTTTCAATCTTGTTGGGGTATAATTTAAGTAACTTAGGGATAACAATCAAAGATTACTTCTATCCTCCGTTTTTAGATACTGAAGGAAGAGAACATTATAATGCATAAACCTGCATTCAAAATTATTTGAATCTGTAATATTAACAATGACCTTGCATCTGCTTTCTGATTTGCTTGAAATATAAAAGTATATATTCTACTTTGTATATGCAAGAAAGTTATAAAAGTACATTTAAATAAGTGTGGCCAGTGTTTTACTGACAATGTGCGATGTTGAAATAAGTATTATACTGGTTCAGCGATTTCAGAAATCCTAAAACATTGGTGATCACGAGTAGTTTAAAGAGAAAATTATTATTGCACTACAAACGATAAATAAAAAGTAACTGATTTGTGTAAGGTGAGAGGTACTTGTGGGACATGGTAAAGGTCTGTGTTGTACTAGTCTATTACAGTCATTCGAGTAATCACCAACACACGCAGCATACTGCATTACATGTCCAACATAATGCTGCTCTTGTACTCCATGAATTAGATGTGACATTGGACCAATTGCAAAGATAGCGACATCTTCTCCACCGTGTGTCTCCCTATCGACTGGAATAGCACTTTGGAAAATGTAATCAGGATCACCTGTAATTGTAATATGTAAAATAAAATTTCTCCAGTCATTACTCTGTATTTTGTCCCTTCATGTCACTACGGGTGTCCATATAAATTGCAGTTTTTATGTTTCATCGCAGTTATACGAAATTGTGGCTTTTCAATGACATTACATTTTCCAATGGATGTTACAATATAGCCCTACACACACACAAAAAAAAAAGAAAATAAACCAGAACATTTGAAATACTAAAAAAAAAGATTAAATGACTTTGGCAAATAAAAATTATTGGCACTAGCCAGTATCGTCAAAATAATATGAAGGACCTATACAAGAGCGCCATGTTTATCGTGTACGGCCTAAACAATGTCACATGCAACAAACAGGACCCAACAGCAACATTAGATATACCCTGATGGAATAAATAATGTCAATAAAACATGTAAGACTTGGATTCAAATGAGAAATGTTTACGGAATGTTCAATGTCACATCAAACATTCAAGGTTTACTTAACTTGGTGTGACCAAATTAAAACTGTTAGATATCCTAACGATAAAAGGCCTTAAAACAATGCAAAGACCCTATATAAAGTAAACAATATTTTCAAATATGCAATTTTGATTCTTCATAATTATCTATGTTTTTTGTAGTTTTTTTCATTTTGAAAATCTTGTTATACCAATATGGAATTAATATTATCGTTTTATATTGGATCTTTTGACACAAGTTATTGAGATAACTGCATATTTTGTAAGTACAAATGTACTTTTTGGCACATTGGAATATAATCGTACACTAAACAGAAATTAATCAATAAACCAATTTTTTCTTTGACAATCTTTATATTTACATTTTCCTTGACAATACAAAAATAACAAACATAGCGCAGAAAAAAAACATGGGAAGATGAAATAATTTGTTACCGTCTTTCTCCGAGACCCAACATTTTTGTTTCTAATTGCACGTTATATATATTTTAGTAGTATATATAGAGAATAGTTTTAAGACCAGATTATCTTGTCTTATCTGCATAACAGTAAGAATAAGAGTGGGATAAATCCCAGACAAAAACTGACTTTTTGCGGCTGACTGCCATTTTTGTGAAACCAAAAAATTAAAAGTGAAAGAAACTAAGACTGAGAACGTAATAATAATTTTCTTTATTTAAATTGTAAAAAATAGCTTATTTATAAAATTTCATTTTGATGTAATTTTCAAACAAACAAATAAATAAAAGAAAAAAAGCAACTCATTTCAGTGAGTTCAGGTGGGAAGACCCTAATAGTCATCTATCTCATGAGAGAAGTTTAGTTCTTATTTTTGCATTGCAAGCCTCGTTTCATTCGGATATTTGATTTTTGTTTACTATTGAAAAGTAATATGTCAACATTTTTGCATGTGCTAGTGCTAAAGGAAAGGGAAGCGTAGAAAACTTATGCATACATTTAATAGATATAACTGTATTTCATGGTAATTAAACATAACTTGCACTTTCCGGAATCTCCAGGATATTCAGTAACCAAGTTGTCTGACTCGTTTGACATGAAAAATTTACCTGGCGATTAATAGGAGTTTACTGTTTTTTATCAAAATTCTGACCCTTAAAAATACTGAGGCTTCATTCCATGTATTGCACTCGGTGGATGTCCTTGATACAACATTTGGCCTCTATTTCGACATGTTTGATAATGAACACTTCTTTCTGACTAATTTTGGATTGTGGCTTTCCACATTGTGTGATTCTAATGCTACTAATGAGAGGTTACTCCCCGAAGCACGTGTACAGCATAACACAATTTATTGTTTATTGTGCATCAGGAGTATTTTTGTATTATTTATTCCTTTTTAAATCTTCAAAAACTATCTTTTAAACATATAAGCTTTCATTCAATTGTCTTCAAAATATCCACCCTGAAATCAAATGACTGCTCAGTTTATTAATTCTGATTCAAAGGTGGCAATTAGTTTCAATGCAAATTGTGTATTATTAACATCTTTCACATATAGCAGAGACATAATCAAAGATATCGCTAAATATACAGAAATTTCTTAAACTCTTTGCAATTGGAACACGAATTGCTAAAATTCCCTTACTATTCAATTAGTCAACTGATTCTTACTTGTATCTGTATTTGTTATATTTGGTCGTCCTGCTGTAAAATTTACTCCTGGACCGTTACCATACACCAAAGTTGTATACGGCATTCCATCCAAAGAAGGTCTACTATCGAAAGGCTCCGCAAGACCTAAAATGCATATTTGAAAAAAGACGATCACAGTAGCAGTCTGTACTTTGGCATCTAGAATTGTACTTTTCTATGAACAACAGTGAAATGGTTTTGAATTGTTGTAGTTTGATGAATCTGAAAACTTCTTATGTAAAGCAGAATAAATTGAACCATAAGATTTATTGATTTATTTAGTTAGAGTTGCAGGTTAAGTGACAATAAGTGACAATAAATATGCTATATTACGACGAGAACTGGTAAATAAATTAAAGAGGTTTAAAAATTATAGGCATGACCTAAGAGTTTGGATTTCAACTGCAAACAAAGACAAATGGGTAAAGACAGGACATTTTACATTTTAAACGACCCAGGAAACTTGCTTTTTTCTCTCGAATATTACAAAAGTAGTCCATATCATGAATGAAATGTTTTCTCCATAGTTTGTCTACAATGGTTCGTGGCACTCTTTAGGAATTTTGAACTAAATGCCAACACCAATAAGATATTCTCCTATCTAAAACCTTGGAATGCACTCTGTCAACTCTGTGATAAAGCTGCTGGGATTAGAAATGTAGTGACATTGACATTTGTTAATCATTAGTATTTTTTTTTTACTTTAACAGTGTTAAATATCCACATCTCATTGCAGTGAACAACTTGGCAGCTTCTTATAGAACCAAATTATCACATTAATGTTTGGCCATATTGGGTGGAAATAGGATATACTTAACATAAAAATATGAAAAGTACTAGAAAAAGTCTAAATATGCCATTTTTACTTCCTTCGAAAAATGCCTGTGTGTGTCTTGTCTTTTTTCTAGTTAGTTTACTTTATGTCTATAGGAGTCTAGGATGATTATTTCGCTGAACATGATTACTCTTTATTCAGGTGCCGACCCCGACATGCCTTTGGGTGTGGGGTTTTCTCACCGTTCATTGAAGATCTTATGGTGGCTTTGAGTTGTTATTACTCCCCTTTTGGTCGTTGTCTCTTTGACACATTCCCCGTATCCCTTCTTTTTTCCACTTAATATCGTTTAATTTAATTTCAAATGTTGTATTATTTAATGTCTTCTTTGCCATGTATTTTGTGCGTTGGAACAAAATAACCGTTCCTTGTGAAACTTGACGTAAATTATCCTTGTATTGTTTGGTTTAGACAATTCCGAAACAATAAGTGGCTCAGAAGTACAGGAAAGCTTAGGACGTGTTCGCATTCGAACTAGATGCAATCGATCCAAATTAAGATCGATTCTTTTAAAATCCGTTTGAATCGATTACGATCGATAGCAAATGTGGGATTTGTTCAACCTATGTTAATTTCATCCCTCAAGAAATTCTATGGCCGTCACCATAACATTATCGAAAGATATGACATTTCAGTATACCAAATAAAAGTGGACATCTTCAGCTAGATTCACGTCTTCCGGGATTTGACTACCGACTTTGACATTTTCCTGGACTGACCCACTCACAGTGTGACGGGTGCTGATAACAGAGCAGGACATGCATACCCTCCCGGACCACCTGATGTCGCTCTCGGTTTTCATGGGATTTCACACTGTGAGTGCTTTAGTTTTTTTGTTGTCTTGTTATAATTTAGTTTTGTCTTCATTAGTTATGTTTGTGATACCGGTCTGTCCAAAATTTAACTTGGTACTGTTTGAGGGTTAGAGCAGTAACACGTACCATGATTTTCAATTGGTTTTGTCTCAAGGCTAGAAAATGACATTAACCAATCAGCTACCTAACAGATCTTTCAAAAACATATATACCTCACTTACCGTGTGACGGGTGCTGTTAACAGAGCAGGACATGCTTACCCTTCCGGAGCACCTGATGTCACTCTCAGTTTCACTGGAGTTCACACTGTGAGTGCTGTTTTGAATGTTGTGATTTCTATTTCTGTGCTTTGTATCTGTCTAACGTCATTGTTTCGTGTCTAACGTCATTGCTTTCTGTGTTCTTGTTTTGGCCATGCCTTTGGACTTTGATTTTTGTTAATTTCACTCCATTGTTCCTTCGGTATTCTACTGCCGTTGTTTCATAATCGTTTCTATTTGCATCGATCTTTTTAATACCACCTCATTTTATTGGACCACAAAGGATCGATTGAAATCGATTTATTTATAGTTTAAACAGCAAAAACCAATTCGAATCGATCGCGATAGCTTCAAATAATGTCATTGTGAACGGGATCTTAGACCGTGTTCACATTAAAGCTATATGCGATCGATCTTAATTGAGATCGATTCTTTCAAAACCCGTTTATGTTAACATTTAAAACATCTGAATCGATCGCAATCGATCTCAATAAGGTTTTGACGTTTTGCGATTGATTTCTTGCTGATGTCTTAGCACTTGATTCGATCGCAATCGATCTCGGCTATTTATACCAAAACCGTAATCGTCTCTATTTGAATCGATCTTTTTGAGACCACCTCTTTTTATCGGACCAAATAAGATCGTTTACAATCGATCTTTTTATAGTATGAACAGCAAAAACCGATTGGATTCGATGGCAATGAATGTTTTAAAATGAGTTTAAACTAGAACGTAGAACATTTATTGGTTCATTATTCTCACAGATCTACATAATATATTTGATAGCTTTTTTAGGACTCCACAAAAATTTTTTTTTCATGTCTGTGATGTAATATCTTTGAAGTGAAAAATAAAAGCTGTCATTCGCGGAACATGTTGATCATTGTGACAATAATTACCTTAACCTTATATGCGCATATAATACTGAAAGTTTAATTTTCTTACCTAATATATCCTTTCCCCTGTCTGGATATCCACCTATCATAAAAACATGAGAGTGGTCTGCTGTCACAATTATCAATGTTTCATCCTGATTTGTCATTTCTAAGGCTTGAATTACTGCTTCCTCTAACGCAACTGTTTCTTCTACTGCTCTTGCAGCCTTTGTATCATGATGAGCGTGATCAATTCTACCTCCTATCAATTTATATTTAAGTTAATATGAATACTAAATAGCGCTTGATTTGTATGTCAAATTGTTTGACAGCAGGATCAATTCATTGCATAATGAGCAATATGAATGTATATCGTTTGCGATTGGAGGATCTAAACTGTTAACTATTCGACCATTCTTGAAAAAATAGAGGAGAGGTCATAAAAGGGATAGGATTTCGGTTATGTATCATGCAGTTTGTGCATTTTTATATCATCGTAAGCAGTTACAACATCTCTTATGGTTCAAATCTGAAGCTGTTTTGGAGACAATTTGTTCCCGTGAAAGGTAAGAGCGGTTGTCGGTACTTTTAAATCTAATGATCGATACATGAATCTATCTGTGCAGGTAATCAATTTGTATATGAAGATGATCAACATTATTTATTACATTTTAAAAGTATTGAAACTAATTTATGCCGATCAAAGACAAAATACTACGGAATAGCGGATCGGTTTTTGGTATCATGTATCGGTGAAACATTTGTCAGCATGACGATAACAAAGACATACATGAGCGTCATACTAGCATAGCATCATTTACGAGTTAACCCGAAACTTAACGATCCGACAGGAAGTTTGCCCAAAGTTAAGGCCGCTTCTCAGGAGAAGCGGCAATAAACCTACATTTTACGATGTTTGTTGTCTAACTCGCTTTATTGAATTATCAGAAAAAAAATGTTATATCCTCCCCCTTCGATAAAGAATATGCAAGATTATCTCTTTGATCTAGATTTATTAAATTAGTTAAGCAAACTTATCCAGTAGCAAAATACAAGTGCTTACTATTTGCGCAGGATACATGTAGTCTCTATGGAATACCAATATTATTAAAAATGCACAAGGGTTGATACATTTTGCTGAGAATAAATGAACACTTTTATCCAGTTAAAGACGGGAACTAAAACTATTAGTACTCCAGTAATAAAAAAAATAATTCGAAGAAGTATAGGTGCCTTTAGACTTCTGTTTCTTATCATTTGCATGTACCTGCTCCTTTCCTACATAGTATCTTTGTTTGGTAGTGTTAAGATTACTACATTCTTCCGTAAATGGTGGTTTACAGTGGGAGATGACCCATGTGAGATCAATGCACGCGACCTCATCTCACACCGGTAAATGACCAACCAGACGTGTTGATTTTTGTGATACAACAATCGTAACCATGACTAAACGTCATAAAACACCTGACGTCATAATGTTAGGAACACTCAAATGGCGACAACGTTGTTCACACGGTATAAGTATCTAGACATTTCTATCCGTGTTTTACGGAAGAAATAGGAACTTGCATTCGGTCAAAATGAAAGATCGGGATATCTTTCACTCGTGTTAGAAATTCTACGTCTTTTACTCTCGTTCCGCTACGCTCCACTCGAGAAAAAACGAAATTTCTTACACTTGTGAAAGATAGCCCGATCTTTAATCTGACCTTATGCAAGATCCTATTAAAGTCTAGGTATATTCTATACACGTGGCAATACATTTCGCACCTTGACAGTAACAATTTTCGAGGGTATCAAAGTTCGATGATTTTGTGTGCAGCCTGTGAACGGAGAACTTATTTTATTCTGAATAAAGATGGGTAAGGCATAAAAAAGGAAACATCACAGTTTAGCATATGTTTTGTTTTGCGAAAACGTCATTTAACAAATTTTATTCAAATTTAAGGAGTATCTCCCTATAGCCTAGTTCTGTCCTTATCTGATTTTTGCTTTACTATTTAGATTCTATTCATAATTTGTTCTCTTCCAGCTTTTACACAAATTTTGGTATATGGATTTCTAAATGTTTGATTTGATCTGCACTGAAGAGAAATAAGCTGTCGAAATGCAGAAACTAAATTAACAGTAACTTTGGTATTTTGTTATATGTCACAAAAGTTGCCGATATGAACATATGAAGAACACAAATTTATAGCAACTTTGGTATTTCGTTATCTATCTTTGCCATATAACTCAAAAACAGTTTTACCTTCTACCAATAAGAAAAATCCTTTATTATTTTTCTTTAAAATCTGTATTGCTTTGGAAGTCATCTCAGCTAAACTGGGTTCTCCAGAACTGCTGTTATCACGATCTACTTCATACTGCATGTGACTGTTTTCAAATAGTCCTTTTAAAACATATTTATAATGTTGTGATGAAATAATTGTTAGACTTCACATGTTAATTTGCTGTAAAGGGGCCAATATAACGTATACCGCGTAATTACTCTTTGAAACGACGGCACTGTTAAACTATAACTAATAAATGTTTCATGGTATTGAGGGATATATGGTAACTTATGGAGGGAGTTGTCACCCCAAAAATAGTATATGCAGTCCATATTGTATTGGGGGCAAATACCCGTCCATAAACTGCCATTTGACCAGAATGGCCGTGAGCTATTTAATATATTTAAGCACCAAAAAAAAAAAAAATACCAATTTCATTCTTTTTTCCTTCTAGTATTTCTTTTAAAAAATCTCACGGTAAAATTATTATCTTTAAATAAATAAAATAAGTACTTCTGTGATAATTAACTATAAATGCACCACATAACATTGAAAAAGCTGTACATCGCATGTTTTCTTCATCAAAGTCAAACATCAGCAATATAATCTGAACTGGCTCATTACAGAGTAGTGAAATTATTGTGAGATCACAATATATTATATGGACCAGGCTTCCGGTCCATATACTGTTTAATGGACTGACAGTTTTTAAGCCAACTAGGACAAATATTAAGGATAAGTATAATATTCCTTTATAATAGAATCAATAGGTGCCAAGAACACCGAAAGTCATTATGTTAAAATTTAGAAGTATATAGAGGCAAAGCACACAGATATTCAATTCTTACATTTGGGTACCCTTTAGCCGTTTTAGATATTCCTGTCCAAACCCATGGGGCATTATTATAGTCATAAGTAAGATGCTAAGAAGTGGGTGTGATACGCATTGCTATGAAGTCATCCAAATTGTGATGGCACACAGTTTTCAAAAGTTAGTGCTACATTTTTCTGAAATTATTTGTCTTCCAAACCATGTTAAATTACATCACATACATTGAGAGAATAAGCATTTTTCGATTCTTTATATCTATATATATATATCGAATTTAAACAAACGACGATTCGACAGCATAGGGATAAGATATAAAAGGATTGGAAGTGGGAACTGGACAACGGATACCCCCATTCCATTTTCACTGTAAAAGGTTAATTGCCGACGACTAATGTAGACATATAAAACGAAAATTTAATTAGAAATGTTTAACAATTCAACTTTAGTCTGAAGTCTAACTTTCAACCTTGTTAGTGTATTTCTTTTTGAAATGCACAAATGAAACATGCAAAAATGATATGTCACTTAAATATTTTATGCTTCTTTTGATGATAATCATAAAAGTACAATGTTTAACTGCAAGTATTGAGAGTCAAATGATAAAAAAAATATATCCATTTTCAGTTTCTAATGAGTCAAATACTACATATGCGTCTGAAGTCTGAAGTCAAAGCCCAACTGAGTTAAAGTCTTAGGATGTGATATTATCGAGAACATCTTTCCACTGAGGAATTTGACCACTACAAGTTGAGTGACACGCAACACTTCATTTGAATTTCACTGTTGCATATACGGCCCTATTTCGATGAATTTACATCTCGTCAGTGCAACTCGGATCTAAAAATTGGAAAACCGCTGCCGAAATACCACTTCCTCGGAAGGGTGTACAAGACTGGAGATTGGCTGGTAAATTTCCTCTCCCTACCAATTTATCCCCGTGATTGATGGATCTCGCTGGAGCAGACGGGAGGGAAAAAAATCCAAAGTTCCATATTAAATGTCTACTCTAC
>MJUU01011028.1:27104-52193 GCA_002080025.1 Modiolus philippinarum
TATATATAACAGTCTATGGAAGGAACCCAACGGGGTTAGAATTAGAGACATGAATATCGAGATTGCCTTCCCACCGAGGGATTTGGCTGCTCTTCGAATGCACAGATATTACAGACAGATTACACTGCTCCCGCCATCTCTGTGTGAGTCCAAAGGGATGTAAAATATAAAGAACTACATATATAACAGTCTAATCTTGCAAACGCAAACCTTCCAACTCCCGTACATTAAATTCACACTAAAGAATATACTATTATGGGCCAAAGGAAAGGCCAAAGGCACTCGCATCACTATCATACACTTTTAAAGACCAAACAGCCTATTGCTTGTACGCATATAACAGCGCAATTACATTGTTTCCTAAATCCTCTGTGACGTCTTGTAGAAACCCGCGAAACGGCGTTTTACTTTCGCAATAGTGAAGTTAATAAAAGATAAAATGGCTTCCTACTTAAAAGGCTGGTTTATTAAAAATCGCGAAAAATCTGTGACGGGAAAAGGGGGAAAAGTCCCAATCGGCAATTGGTATGTTAAAAATTAACTCAAGATCTAACACCACCATTATTCAGTACCACAAACACAGGCAACTACAAAAAAAATTTGTTTTTTAATATCTCTAAGAAATGAAAAATCTCTTCAGTTATCAACGCTTTTCTTTGCGTTCATCATTTCCTTTTAGAGAATTTCCTCAAGTTCAACAGAGACAACATTCATTTGCGCCGATTTTTAACTTCTTAATTTCAGGTGACCTATTCAAAATGTACCTTATAAATATGTTGGAATAAAAATAATGTCGAATGTCGCTCCGAACATATATGTATCCCACAGAGCCCGTTTTGAATGGATTACAAGTCCCATTTGTACATCGGAATTGGGTAAAGTATAGTATTTTCTAGCCAGTTTTAATCAATATCTTACTATTTATTGAAGCTTTAACTTCCAGTTAATTATCTTTTTATAAATAAATACCCGGTTGGTATCAAATACAAACTTCCGTAATTTCAATGTAATAATTAATTAATCCTGTATTGGTGTAAAGTACATGTATTTGTTTAAGATGACCTGTCAGTGTTTAAATAAAGAATCGGTGCAAATGAAAAGATGAAATCGGCTTAAAATTCAAAACAAAAAAAAAACAAAAAAGCAAAAAAAAACAAAAAAAAAATCGGCGCAAATGTCCTACTCTCAACATCCTTTGTTCGAACCATTAACCACATCTATTTAAAAAAAAACACCAGTAGCACAGCTCAGAAAGATACCTATACATGCAGGTTTAGAAATTTGATTTCATGATTTGTATGTGGTGAATGAAAGGGTAAGGAGTAAATGTACATGAGACAAAGTCTCTACAAATGCATGGTAAAAACAAGCAAAGGAACACCGCTTTTATTGTTGTTCTTCATCTTGAAGTCACCATGAGGCCTTCAACAATGAGCTTTGCTCATACCTCATAGTAAGTTCAGGACGGCCCCTAGTACCGGTTTGAACGGAATTCTTTACTAATTGTCGAGCAATGCTACATCCATGACTTTTCTGGTCATGTATATGAAAAAGAAAGGAAATGGGGTAAATGTCAAAGGAGACAACATCCCATATCCAGGTTAAATTGACCCAAAACAAAGCATCTAGGGGTCACCGTACGGTCTTCAACACAGTGAGGAACCTCACACCATATAGCAAGCCCTAAATGGCCCGAAAAAGGTAAAAAAAGTGAATAAATCAATGGAAACAAACCACATCCAATAACCCAAATATCAAGAAACTAAAATTTTATAAGAAGACAAGTACACGCCAATGACCAACATATTCCTGACTTGAGCCAGGCGCAAAAATTGCGGTGGGTTAAACTCGTTTTCTTGGATCCAAACTCTCCCCTATGTGTGGTGAATGGCTAAAAAATAAATACATAAAAAGACTCACAGTAAAAATCAAACTAGAAAAAGTCCAACTTATCAAGACGAGTACCCTTACAATGAAGTACATGAAACAAGAAGACAATACAAACAGGTACTGTCCAGACAAATGTTCGCAGTTACTGACAGCTAGCTAAGGACATAATTTCCGTTGACTATGATATCAAGCCTTCTTAAATATGAAACTTCAATTGAAATACTTCTAAATAGATTTGGTATAACAACATCATCAATTATGAAAGAAGAACATGATATTGTGCAATGCCAAATATTGCAAATATGAAAAATTGTTTAAATTTAGTTATGGTGTAAAGCATTTAAGAGATGATCAATATTTTTGCCAACAAAAACCAGAAGTACAGATTTAACAACAATGCTGTATTTATATCCTTTATGAATAAGTTTGTTCAACGGATTAATAAGTTTGGAAGGACAATTTTTGAATGTATGTGCTTTGTAAATGATATTGCCATAGAAGTTTGGATGTGAAATGCCCTGATGTATAAGAGCCCTGCATTTAGAACCAAATTTTCATAATAAGTCAATGTATCTATAATAAAATTTAGAGAATGTTCTTATCAATTTATGATATCTAAACCCTTGATGCAGAAGTTTTTCAGTGAGACAAAGATTTCGGTCGTTGAAGTCAGAAACATCACTACATACTCGTGCATATGGAACAAGTTGTGAAATGGAGACCCCGTAAGAAGGGGCTAACCGAATATCGCCGTCGAGATGGGGAAAATTGACTATAGGGAAGGAGAAATCATCCCTTTTATCATAAACCTTAGTGTTTAAATTTCCTTATTGATATATCAAGATCAAGAAAATGAGTATAATCACTGCTGCTATTGGATTTATTTAAAGTAAGTTCTGCAGGATAAATTTTATGTTTCTATTTTCGGTATAAATATCATGCACGGGTCATATTCGTTGTATTAAATCATCGTTTACATAAACCGCGAACGATTTTGATGTGGTAAAGCTTAAAGCATAAATGTTTCATGCTTTGAATAAAAAAATTATATGATTACAAAACTTAGACACCCTTCCACATCTGGATAATAAAACATCAAAGAATGGTATAAAAATTGTCAGAAAATAAAAGACCATGCAATTTTACATGGTGACTTTGAAAAATAATTTGCCTCATCAGTACAGTTAAAATCTAAACTCGTCTCCTCCGTGTCATTTTAGTATCCTCAGTACAACTTAAGGGTGTACCCTTCTGAGGAGCCAAAATTTTAAAGTATTTAACTTTTTTTCAAACCTTGATTTTTGCAATGTTCTTACCCTATAAATTCAATATATAAAGAAAATTCATAGGTTGCTGTGCAAATTATTTGGCTACAGATGTTTGAAAGTGACCAATTTTAACACTTTTGTGCATTTTTAGGCATTTCTGCCCATTTTTTGACTATTTTCATTTGAAAAAAATCTAGCTTAGAGTATTTAACTTTTTCTCATACTTTCTGAAAAGCTGTAAATAGAACGAATGAACAAATTTAGTCCCAAAAATCATATGTTGGTGTTGATATAAAAAAAGTTTTGTCCCATTTTCATGCTTTTTAAGGGCTATTTCAGCATTTCCATATTTCCCTAAAAATGTAGATTTTCTAATTTTTTAAAACAGCTAATAGCTTAAACTTCATTTCTTTTGTGATTTTTTATAGCAAAAATATATATGATACTATTTTTAAAAAAAGCAAAAATAAATCATAAGTGCTTATTTTTTTCATAAAATGGCTTTTTTCTAACCCAACCCCTATTTTGTGAAAATTTGATATGAATCCAACAGCCAATTAGGGCATTAATCTTCAATTTGAGATTACTCTGAAACCACTTGATAGAAATAAATAATTTTTTGACACAATTTAAAGATAAACATTAGTTTTGTTAATTAATTGCTATTGTACATAAAATATAAATAATTTCAAAATTATTTCCAAACGAGATTTCAACGAAACTGAAACATCAGCAGAATACATCCTTAAACCCAATTTTCTGTTGTTGTCTACTAAATACTTTATACAATTAAAGCCATAACATTTTTTCTCTAAATGTCGCTAAAATTAAAAGATTTTGTCTCCAGTGTAATAGCTAAGGTCAAAAAATAATTTGTCTTTCCTATACTTGTAACACTTACAACATATACTACTGAAATTAAAAGGTGCAAGACACCTAATCAAGTGGAAAATTTGCAAAAGAGCGATAAATACAAACTTGCCAAAACACCGATGACATGGAAATAACGGTCTTCGTTTTCATCGCAACAAATTTCGGTTAATGTTTTGGTTACCGCCTGGCGTATTTCAGTACATGTAATATTTTCATATTTTATTTTATATAGATAGGATGGATTCATTAAAAACATTTTTCGGGACAGCACATATAAACCATGCTGAAATGCAAATTTTCCGTGAAAGTCTGATCATTAAAAAAATTTCGGCAAACTAAGTTAAGGACCTTCCATACAGCATTCCTGTAAAGTTTGGTTCAATTAGCTTCAGTAACGTCAGAGGAGATAGCAAATATATGCTTTTCCCATAGGGTCCCATGTTAAACTAAGTTCTGCGTTTGCGGCCATGTTTTTTCACGCATCGAAAAAATTTCGGCAAACTAAGTAAAGGACCTTCCATACATCATTCCTGTAAAGTTTGGTTCCATTTGCTTCAGTTACTTCAGAGGAGATAGCAAATATTACTTTTCCCATAGGGTCCCATGTTAAACTATGTTCTGCGCTGGCGGCCATGTTTTTTCACGGATCTCAAAAATTTCGGCAAACTAAGTAAAGAACCTTCCATACATCATTCCTGTAAATTTTGGTTCTAATTGCTTCAGTAACTTCAGAGGAGATAGCAAATGTTTGCTTTTCCCATAGGGTCCTATGTTAAACTATCTTCTGCGCTGGCGGCCATATTTTTTCACGGATCGAAAAAAATTTCGGCAAACTAAGTAAAGGACCTTCCATACAGCATTCCTGTAAAGTTTGGTTCAATTTGCTTCAGTAGCTTCAGAGGAGATAGCAAATATAAGCTTTTCCCATAGGGTACCATGTTAAACTATGTTCTGCGCTGGCGGTCATGTTTTCTCACGGATTGAAAAAAATTCGGCAAACTAAGTAAAGGACCTTCCATACATCATTCCTGTAAACTTTGGTTCCATTTGCTTCAGTAACTTTAGAGGAGATAGCAAATATTTGCCTTTCCCATAGGGTCCCATGTTAAACTTTTTTCTGCGCTGGCGGCCATGTTTTTTCCCGGATCGAAAAAATTTCGGCAAACTAAGTTAAGGACCTTCCATACATCACTCCTGTAAAGTTTGGTTCAATTTGCTCAGTAGCTTCAGAGGAGATAGCAAATATATGCTTTTTCCCATAGGGTCCAATGTTAAATCTAAGTTCAGCGCTGGCGGCCATGTTTTTTGGCGGATCAAAAAAATTCGGCAAACTAAGTAAATGACCTTCCATACATCATTCCTGTAAAGTTTGGTTCCATTTGCTTCAGTTACTTCAGAGGAGATAGCAAATATTTGCTTTTCCCATAGAGTCCAATGTTAAACTATGTTCTGCGCTGGCGGCCATGTTTTTTCACGGATCGAAAAAAATTCGGCAAACTAAGTAAAGGACCTTCCATACATCATTCCTGTAAAGTTTCGTTGAAATTGGTTCAGTGGTTTCAGAGGAGATAGCCAAAATGTGAAATTACGGACGGACGGACGGACGGACGACGGACACCAAGTGATGGCAAAAGCTCACATGGCCTTTAGGCCAGGTGAGCTAACAACAAAAAGCGATTAAGCTGTCCATAAATCTTTCAGATATTATTTTAAACATACCTAAAACTGAATCTGTAGTCGCTGGATCTATATCGTCAAACTGTTGTTTATTCCAAACATATTCATGATTTCTTCCTTGAGATATCTGAAAGTCTCTCCATGTCTATTTAAAAAAAAACAAAAAAAGTGGAAGAATTATATCAAAAAGCTTCGTAAAATTATATGCAATGACAAGCAGCACACATCCATTAATTGTTAAAAAAAGTGTAACACACAGCGGCAATATGACAAGTGATCACAGTGTAGGAATCTGTGCACCTGAAAAACTTTTTTGACATAATAATTTGCAGCCTTTTTATCGTTTTTGTGAAATAATTACAGGTGAGGAAAGACTTTTCTGCTGTTTTGTTATACAAAATTCTTGTTTTCACATTTAAAAGGGGGTATACATTGAACATACTCTACAATATTTCTGTCTCGAAAATTGCAGGATATTTTCTTTGTGCAAATGATGTTATTTTTGTTAGTTGACCTACCGCCCGCTATCTTCACTATTTCAAAAAACTTTTTTTCCATGGAAATTAATCGATTAAAAACAACTTACATGCAACACATAACAATTGACAAATAGCCACCGAGGATCTGTAATTAGCGGATATACAAATTGTATCATTTATAATCGTACTCGTACTTCCGGGAAAAATATTTATGACACAAGTATAACGCTTAGCACCAGGGTGTGCAAGCCAATTGGCAATTACATATTTTATGTGACAAAATTTCTTTTGAATAAGGTGTGAACAAACCAATCATTTCTGCAATTTTCAATCTATTTTATTCCCTATCTAATACCTCAAATTATAAGAAAATACTAAAGTTTGATTCCGACGTAAGCGTTTTCAGTCATCATTTAGAGACCATTTCTTACTAAAATATTCTACTGAAATATTCACTGTGATTTTGACATTTGACATACTTCTTCTAAATTAAAAGGTGTTTTACTTTTTCTGAAATCATTCTAAGTTCGTTTTAAGTGAATCCAATTTAAACGTTTTGAGTTACATGTTTCATCCAGATGTCGCATTTCCTGCGTTGTCGTTGTTTTTGTTGTTGTTTTTTTTCCCTTTTTTTTTGGTAACTATGATCTTGACTTTTGAAAAATTACCTGTGAAATCAAATCCCTTCTTTATATCTGTGCTGTGTATCAATCAACATTGAATTGGAAGTTAATTTTTTTAATTATTCAGAAATTAGTTTTTTTATATTAATAAAATGCCATAAAAATTGTTTATACTTCTGCATCAAAACAATGGTGCAAATAAACTCTTTTTGAGCAAAGAACATCGAATTGGTAAAACAAAACAAAATAAACACCAAGTTATCATTACATCATTACCACAATATATGGCATAAGACATGAAAATCACGATATGTTTCTACAATGATTCAAGGAAGCATAAGTGTGATAAGAGGCTCTACCAAGTTATTTACTCTTCATCATATTTGTTAGTAACCACAAACACATAAACAACAAAATACCGAAGTAAATGTGAATTTAAGTTCTGCATATGCGCATTTCTACAACTTATGTCTCTTCATTGCAGATAAAATCAAACATTTGGAAATCCAGAAACCGAAATTTGTGTTTAGCCTGATAGAGAACAAATTACAAATATGATCTAAATAGAAAAGTCAAAATCAGGTAAGGACAGAGCTATGCAAGAGGGAGATACTCCTTAGTTTTGAACAAAATTTTTAAAATTGGTATAGGGTCTGTAAATCTCGTTCAATTTTTGGACTTCCGGGTACATCATTTGTACCCGCAAGTAAAGTATGACGTTTCAAACAAAAAATGTCGACGTCATAATCCAACAACGTCATAGTTTTGCGGGAAACGTTTTTAAATTCAAATTTTATCGTGATTTCTCGGTGTCACATGACGAGACTTACATACCCTATTGCAAGCTTTCAAATCAAATCGGTTTTCGGGCCAGCACCGAAGTACTGGCTACTGGGTTTGTGAAAACCCTCGGGGACTAACAGTCCACCAGCAAAGGCATCGGCCCAGTGGTAATAAATAACAAAATACCGAAGTTACTGTGAATTTAGGTTCTGCATATGCGTATTTCGACAACTTATGTCTCTGCAGTTCAGATAAAATCAAAACAATTGGAAATCCATCAACCGAAATCTGTGTTAAGCCTGGTAGAGAGCAAATAAGCAATAAGATCAAAATAGAAAAGCTAAGATCAGCTTAGGGCAGAGATATATAAACATGATAGCATATGTGACTTTTATTCGTCAAAATATAAACATGTTGTACTGCTTACCGAAATAAGATCACGCCCATCTCGTCTTCTCCCTCTATGATTATACTCAGGTTCTGTCATTGTTCTTGGGAAAAAATTAGTTCTACCACCTCCCATGGCTACCTTATTTGGAAAATACCAAAACTTCTATAACAATTTTTTTTTCAGTCTGAACTAATAATTGCGACAAAGTGGTGCAAAGTTAGTGTCAAAGGATAAATGTATATAGGAAAAATCCACTGTATTTGGTAAAAAAGTAGATAAGTACAAGGTATCCCATCTAATTTATTTGAACAGTACATCGCTAATTTTATTTTATACCTTTTTCAATATTCAGGCATTTTAAGTCTTTTCCAAGAGAAGAATCTTTAAAAAGAAAGAAAGACAAAACGTTATTTGAATATTGATAGAATCGCGAAGTACGGAAATTATGCTAAATTAGGCACATTTTTATTTTGCGTTAGAGTTAAATTTAATCATTAAGTAAAGACGCTAGATGTTTTAACTTGATATTACCTGAATGTCGTGGTTATGATAAACCAGTTGGTAAGCAATATCGGAACAATTTCCTGTTACGTCATCCCAGAACAAATCTGCATCATTTTCCCAGTCTCTGCTTGCACTGTATGCATATGCTGCGGCTGGTGTTGCATGGGTTATTCTGGCTGTGGTAACAATTCCAGTGGCCCTACCTGAATATATTCAAATTAATAGTGTATGTGCATTTTATGCCTTTAATGTTCCCTCTAGAGAAAGCATCAACTAGCTTTGATGTTTCATCTACAAAATATGAAATAAAAGATGTTAAGTTAAACAAAAGTTCCTGAATAAGTTGTGCTGACAGGAATTTTCAATCACTTAACCTGCTTAGAACACACGACAGGACAAAAGAGGGAAATGAGCCAAACAGGAAATCTAACCTTTTATACAACGGCAGTAGAATACTTAGTTTTGTAGGCTCCGACGAGTTACCCAATCATTTTTCACAAATATTGAAGGGATCTCATACTGCTTGAATTGGTAGGCGTTTCTCCGCTGTTTTTTCGCGGCGAAAGTTTCCACATTACAACCAACTACCCCTCACAGACAAAGCATGCCTATATCTTCCACCTAGGGCAGCTCTGTAAAACGGGAGATAATTCTATCTTATGTCCTTATCCCACGGACGCCGAAATTTGTTGACTGTGTTGCTTCATTAACCTACCCTTTTCCCTAAAGTGGTGAAGAATGGATGGGATTCTGTTTTCTACTGTAGCAGCTTCACAGTCGAATCTCGTTACGTTCTCATTAAATGCAAGAACACCAGCATTTGTCTTTTCTCCACACATGAGAGCTGTAGCTGTCTGCGCAGAATCTGCAACTTGTCTGTTTACACCATACGTCTGCAGTGGAAACAAATACTGTATGGTTGTTATATATCGCGGGGTATTAGTTTTCGCGCTATTCGCGTTTAAAAGAATATTTCACTGAAAATCAGAATATACATGAATATAATTTCTTTAACTTTAAAACCCCGCGAATAAATTTAACACTGAAAACCGCGAAAATTTTGTACCGCGAATATAAAGCCGTATACAGTACTTAATTATATGAAAGAGGGTGGTAAAGGGTTATTTTCGTGCAACGTTTTTGCCGTTTTATAAATTCGTGTTTTCGTGTTTTGTGTTTTTATTCATCGTGTTTTCGTGTCGGCATTATTCCACGTGCCTCGTTTTTGTCCATATTTTGAGTTCGTGATTCGTTTTGGATATTTTATACTTCGTGTGTGTTCATTTTCCTTCAAAAAATCGGGACTTGTTCCAATTAGAATTGTAATGGTACCGGAAAGTATCACAGAGCAAATTTTCATAGATTTTCGTTGATTTTAAGAGCTTTCAGGTAAAAAAACTTTAGATAGGATCAAGTTTTCGGTGAACTACGAGCATCAATTTTCCGTGTTTCGTGATTGGCCATTTTTATCACTCGTGATTCGTTTTCAGCAATTTTTAAATACGTTCTTTCGTGAGTGAGGACCCCCCTTTACCACCCCCTGAAAACATCACCGACAAAAACAACAGTATACCCATCTAATTCTTAAATAGCTCCGAAAGTTATTTATCGAAATCGGCAATATCAATGTCATTACATTACATCAAGAAATCATAAAGAAAATCTCGAATCGAATACGTTTTCCTGCTTTAACGTGACGAATGGTTATTGTTGGTTTTTTTATGTCAATTGGATGAAGAGTTCAAGGGAAGTGATTATTTCAATGTTCAATGAACTGTTTTTGATTGTCAACAGAAAAAAAGTTTGTTAAATGACAGTTGCAGGTTCAGAGTGTTGTTGCAAAATATTCCTCGACTGGAGAGTTTTCTTTTGTGAAAGTTTGTATATATATGGTCGAAATAAAGATATCTAATCTTTCACATTTTTAATCAACCTAAAACATTTAGCAGTACTCGTAAGGCCCAAATATTGATTTAAAAACGTCCGGTGGCCAAAAAACCTTTACCATAGACTGTTACAAGGGCTTCCCAACCGACTAGGCCGAATTGTCTGACATGAAAAAAATTACCTTGCGTCTTATAGATATCAAAATTTTAACCCCTTAAAATACTGAGGCTTCTTTCCGTGTATGGCACTCGGTAGATGTCCTTAGTACTGAATTTTGCCTCCTATTTCGGTATTTTTTGGGTGATGAGTACTTCTTTTTGGACTACTTTTTGATTAAGGCTTTCCATATTGTTTGATTTTAATGCTGCTGATGAGAGGTTACTCCTTGAAACACGTGTACAGCATAATGAAATTTTCCGTTTATCATGCAACTTTGGTATTTATTGTATTTTAAACTACCAACTACCAGACATAGAGATTTTCTTCCCAAGTAATTTAAGAAGCAAAATGAAACAGCTCAATTGCATACAGCGTTATGATAGGGGAGGTTTGGCGCACCATGAAACCGGTTTAACCCACCATTTCTTTTGATATGCATGCACAAAGTCCTTTTGTCAGATTGACTTCGGCTCTTGACAACTTTGTTCGGTAATTTTGTTATTTCTCCCAGTTACAGATAGGAACTATAGAAGTATATTTCAAAAACTAGTAACAAGGTGTTTTTCGAGACCACAATTCCTTTTGAAAGGAAGGAGGAATTAATCTGGAATACCGTAACTTCAAAACTATATAGGTGAAAAATAATTATCACTAGATATCTCATCATGATATGATAATTATGATGTAGACATAACATGTTCCAATGAACTCAATACTTTTGTTTTACTAGGAATATCATACAACCTAGAAGATTATCTTCCTATAACATCTCGATCAGTACTTCTTTATAAACTCTTTTTTTTTCTTCAATATGTTCTAAATCCAATAAGAGAAGGATGATCAGGCTTATACTACAGACCTGTCAAGTCTCACGCTTTGGGCGTGAGAGTCACGCTTCCCAGCCCTAAATCACGCTCTCACGCTGATCCCTTTAAATGTCACGCTTTTTAAATTTTTGAGAAAAAATATATTTCAAATAGAAAAACGATCTTTTAATGATAAGAAAAACCAGAAATTTGGGGTTGTTTTATATATTCATTCATACAAATGGTTCATTTTCGATAAATATCGACTAAAAACACAATTTTCATTTGAGGTCACAGATAAGAAATATAATTTCATTTCCTTTTCTTTTTATGACAAGAATTTTTCCTCAAATTCTTTGCTATGACCACCTAATATGCTCTAAAGTTGTACCATTTTGCGTCTTGGAAAAAATCTTGCAGGGCAAACTGCTAGATCCCACCGTCTCATTCTGTGAACCGAAACCCCCTTGACAGGTCTGCTACGAATAGGAATATACTGAAAGATTTTCCAAATTACATTGTCTCATTCTTTTTTTGTTATTTGTTTGTTTTGTTTTTTTTTTTGTTTGTTGTTTTTTTTTTCAAGAGAGTGGTCTTGTAATAAATACCGTTAGTACATTGGATTTTATTGGGTTAATTAAAATACTATAGGGAAACGGGATAGAGAAAGGCGAGATTTTGACACCGGAGCACCCGTTTAACCTTATCGCTAGCTTTTGCTAGTAAGTACCCTATCGATACTAATTAGAGGGTAATCATTGACTCTAAGGTGGGGCTGGAAAATTGTGTAAAGCCAATATATTATTTCCAAAGAATTGCAGGTTAGAAAATTTATTTTTTAACACATGGGGGCAAGGTAATCATTTTGCTTTTGCCAAGTTCCGTACCAAGGATATCCACCAAGTGCTACGCACGGAATGAAGCCTCGGTATATCTAAGGGGTTAGAATTTTTATTAAAAAAGTAAATTTATTTAAACCGCAAGGTATTTTTTTATGTCAGACAAGTCTGACTATTGGGCTGGTGAAAACCCTCAGGGACCTCCGGTCCACCACCAATGGCATCGGTCCGATGGTTCCAAATGTATACGTGTTTCAAGGAGTAATCTGTCATCAGCAGAATTAGAATCAAATGATACGGAAAGCCGTAAACCAAATCCAAACTTTTTCCAGATTTATTCAATAACAGTTTCCCAACGAATACCAGGTTTGTAATCTTTATAACAGATATTTTTTATCTTAATAAATAAAAGCATCAATAATCACGTATCAAGTATCTATTATAAGCTACTAAATGCCGTATTGCATCGGAAGCCAACCAGTTTTTTAACGAGAAATGATAAGTATTGCATGGAAAAGAGGTATTTGGCCTATAGGTTATACATTCTAAATCTAATTTCTCTTTTTTCGATGGTTAATGAATATTTCAGCGCAGTATGTACAAATTATGTTTCCATTGAAAACTAAACATATTGTATGTGATAGGTGTGTAATAATAGATTATAAAGTATGATGATCAGATTTTCTATTCATTGAAAAAAGTTTTCAAATTGCCAAATGCTTAAGGTAGTAGGGAAGTATATCTTATCTTATAAATCTTTACGTTTCTGTAGGGTCAAGGGGAATTAGGTCGCTCAAACCTATTTTTTATACTTGGAAAAAGGTAGTGCGTATCTTCTTTCGAAGAAGATATAAGAATGTCTTTAACGTGTTAACTCAGTGGCCAATTAAAAAATCCTATTATCTAAATTGTGTCTTATATCTTCCATAAACTTTCACAAAAAGCACAGAATCAAACGCATTTTATACTTCACTACACTAATGTCAACCATTGTATTTATCATTTATATACAGTGTCGGTGGATTTTGACATTTTTATTTTAAATGTTATTAAAAAAATATGTTTTGAAATCCAAATGTTGAAATGGCGTTAACAATGCCACACGGGGTAGTCCATTTTTGTTTCATTACCATTTTATTATCATTAACAATGCATTAGGAGGCACCGAGAACAATTGTTGAACTTTTTATCGTAATTTATGCAATGCCATGAAGTATAAATTGATAAGTTTTAAGTTTAAGTTATTCCCTCTTTTCGGAATCCGGGATGCAGGACATATTTTGTATGTTTCAACAGAGTTGTGTCCCTTTTTAGGAGGTGTAAGTTCGAAACGCTCGTAATTTACCTTCTAAGGCCTAGCGAAGAAGATCGAGTGATCCGCGTAACATATTGGAATCCCTTAAATCTAAAAGAAATGCGCCAGCCCAGAAATGCATCCAGTTACGTATTTTTCCCAAACAATAATACCATCTTTTTGGAATGGATGTATAGCATCCACAACGTGTGATCCAATATGGAAAATCCCTTCCATATTCGGACACCTCTAACTTTATCGTTCAATTTGAAACGGAAGTCTGTAGATATCCCGAAGTTACACCTCCTCTAAAGGGAGGTAAATATTGGGAAACAAACAAACCTCAAGTAGGGAATATGTTTTGTTAACATGATTTTAATCAAATGTATGGCGTGTTTGAAACCTGTCTAGTACGAGTACCTGTTATTGACAGAAAAGGCGTGTTATATACTAAATGATTTGCATAATTATTTCATTCAAATGAACATTATGAATGGTTCAGAAGATACAAAATGTATGCATTTTTACATTGGTAAATTATAAACAAAATACTAGTAACATGTTTTCGGAATCTGTAGCCAGTTGCTACTAATAAAATCAAACAGGTTTAGTTATTATGTGGTTAAGTTTTCTATAGCAGGGGTTCTATAGGTAGTTAATTTCAAACAATTCTATATACATATCTGCTTTAAAGAATCAAAAAGCGTAGCAAGGCATCATATGCTGCATTATTAATTTTTTTGTTAGATTATTGATAAGTACCTAAAATATTTCATTGGGCTTTCATATTTGTCCACTGTACCCAGTATCGTTGTATTTTGTTCAATTCTGTTATTGGGTTATTCAATTTGCGTTTTTTAGAACAACCATTTCTTAATTTTTGCAAGGCCTCCCTTTTTACTCATTAAGTCTCCCAAACGAATTTTGTGGAGACTTATTGTTTTTGCTCAATTTTTCTTTTTCTTCTTCTTCGTCTGGCGTAAATTCCTGTCCGGGCCATAACTAAAAGACCAATAGCTGGAACTTCATGAAACTTTACATGATGGTAGAGGACAATGAGAAGGTGTGCATCCGGGTTGGAATTCCCAAAATGGCTACCGTTGCCATGGAAATGAAAAAAGGGCGGGAAAATTCAAATTGCTCAGAATTTGAAAAAAAATGACCGGAAGGTAGTCTAGGATGCATGGAATTGGTTTTTGGTCTTCCAATGTTAAAAATGGCGACTATTGCAAAAAAAGGCGGAAACATTTCAAAGTGCTCCGAATTGGATGAAATTTGACAAGAGTGTTTCTGGATTTCAACGCCATACATGTAAATAAGAGAAATAAAAGGACTCAATGCAATCTCGAGACAGAAACTAATTAAAGTGTATAATAGCTTAGTCAGGTCAATAATAGAATACGCCTGCCCTGTATGGCATTGTACATCAGTAGATAACTTTAAGAAATATGACAGAATACAACGGAAAGGACTGTCAATATGCCTAGGCCTTCCAGGAACAGCAAGTAGAGAAGCAATGGAAGTAGAGGCTAATGTGATACCTATAGAATTCAGAATAGAACAAATGGCAGTCCTAGAAATAGCAAAAATACAGTCTAAAGCCATCACTGAACCTATTAAACAGCAACTAGATCAATTCAGAAACAACGACACTTTAGAACAGTTTGAATCTTTCTTTGGCAAGGCCTTAACACAATCAGCAGACATGTATAGGGAAACGGGGGTGGATATAACACTGATAGAACCAGAATATACCTTCTCTCCAGGAAGTAACTGTTTGACCCAAAGCAAGCCTTCATATTGGAGTCGACTTGGCAGTTCCAAGAGTCGAACACAAGAACAAACAGCCCAATGTATGGAGGTCATTGGTGAACTCCTAGAGAGTACAGGTACGGATACTATTTTATCCTTTACAGATGGTTCTTGTCAAGGTAACCCTAGCCCATGTGGAGCAGGAGCAGTTATCTACCCTCACAATGAAGATTTGATACCACTGAAAAGGCCAGTAGCAAACAGAGGATCCATCCTGCTTGGAGAGCTGGCAGCTATTCTGACAGTGATCGAATACTGCATTACCAACATGACAAGTCAGTATAAAAGCTTGAAGACACTGTCAGATAGCCAAACAGCAGTTGGTATAATCGCCCTACAGTGGAAATCGACAAACTACATAGATTTGATAAGAGATATAAAAGAGGGCATAGCATCCTTGCTGAGAATTGGCATAGAGACAGAAGTATCTTGGGTCCCAGGCCATGCTAATATAGCCGGGAACGAGATAGCCGATAAACTAGCCAAGGAAGCAGCGGAGGAAGCTAGGACGCTTAATAGTGAATATAACACCATCACTAAGGCTGATGTTCAGAATGCAGTGAAGCAGTCAACAACAACGAAATGGCAAAATAGATGGCACATTACAGACTCAGGAAGACATCTATATGAGCTGGTACCTGTAGTGAACACCACTTGCTGCCTTGACCACCCAAATCAAACAACCGGCAGAATAATAACAGAGCTTAGAACAGGTTATAGCCATTTAAATAAATACAGACACCAGATAGGTGTGACCCTCTCGCCATTATGTGAATGTGGAGAAGTGGAAACATCAGAACACTACCTACTTCACTGTAGAAGATACCAAGCAGAAAGGATCGAGCTGCTCAACAACATCAGAGAACTAACAAAGGCTCAAAACCATCACTATCCCTTCTGCTCACAAAGGAAAACAAGCACCACGCAACAATACGATCATTTGTAGCAGACTACATATACAGCACTGGACGCTTTCAGGAGATACTAGTATGCAGTCCAGACAAAGAACCCCGATCCTGAACCTACACCACACCAAACTCAGCATACAGAGAAATTACAGAGAAGTCAGCATGCGACTATTAACAACAGCACCAAGAGACAAGTTGTGTCGTCTACGACCGTAGGATCAGGATCAGGGAGTTCGTTTGGGAGACTTTTTTGTTTCGCTCTGCGAACACATTTCTTACTTGTTAATATTTTTAATACCTTAGAGAGAGCAACATGAGGAAATTCTTCAAACTTCAGAACTGTTTCCTCTCCCGGTTTATTATAATATTTCTGCCCTTTGTAGATTCTGGACGCCGTAATAGTTGATATTCCCATTCCGTCTCCAATAAATAGTATGATGTTTTTAGCCAGATTGGTGTTATAAGTTTGTCTGATTGCATTGTTTAGTCTGTCCTTTGCTAATTTATTCCAGTTTGTTGCATCTGAGAAAAAAACAATGTATGTAAAAAAGCGCACTTGAAGACTGATCAACTAAAGTTAACTTGTAGTTTTTGGTGCTATTAAAATTTCAATTGCTGGAACTGTGTCAGTTTGTTAGAAGTCAATAAATTTCCCAGACTAGCTAAGTAGTTCGGGTAGCCCGGTATCTCTTTACCTCCTATGAAAATGAAATGTTAAGAATTCAATACTTGACGAATACAAAAAATTATTGCAAAGGATGGTCTATTTGTTTTGGTATCTTTTTAACATTTGCGTGTTGGTAATACCTAAAATGTTTTCGATAATATCCCAAGAACCAGCTTAAACGGATTCAAGATCAGTAATATTCATAATTACTAGTAATTGACTTCATGTTTCATTGATACACGGTTGTAGTAGTAATAGGCTCCACAGGTCACAAATTCTCAGGATTTAACAGAACTGTAATAAACATCGGTTGTGGCAACAATTCAGTCTGCACGGTCGGTTTGTCGGAATAATTTTTCTTTTTCTAAGAACTCTAGTCTAATTTTACATTTTTGGGATATGATTGCAGAATATTATCAATGCTCGTATTTGTGTCATTTTTTTCCTCTTTTTAATAATATTGTTTTATGATGATTAAGTTCCAATCCTTTTCTTTCTTTGGCAAAATTTTGATTTTCAAGTATTTCATGTATCTGTTCCAAAGTTAGTTTCCTTCTTTCTTATTCAAGTACTTTCAATGATTTCCAGTACCTGTGAGAACCATGAATACTTGACGGTTCTAGTGACATTTCATCCGAATGAAGGACCAATTATAAACGGTACACATGTCATTCGTTAAGGAAGATCACATCTAACTCATGCAGTACTACCAACTGGTAAGATAAAATGACCTCTTATATGGCGTACCGGTTCTTAGAAATAAAAATATTCAAGGTGGTTAAAAAAGACAAATGTTTGTTCATAAAACAAAATGTATATTCATAAAAATAAATATATGTTCAAAAAACAAAAATACTTGTTCATAAAACAAAAATAATTGTTCATAAAACAAAAATACTTGTTCATAAAAACAATGAATATGTGTTCATAAAACAGAAATATTTGTTCATAAAACAGGAATATTTGTTCATAAAACAGGAATAGTTGTTCATTAAACAGGAATAGTTGTTCATAAAACGTAAATGTTTGTTCATAAAATATAAACATCTATTCAAAACTAAAATGTTTTAATTTGTATTGACGATACGAAAATAGTGTGTTAAATATTTGTCTAATATTTAAAATATTCATTCAATACAGGGGCTAAAATATTGATTCAATACGTTAAAAAATATTCATTAAATACATTCCAAAATATTTATATCCAATAATTAGCATTGTTGGATGGCTTGATGACCTATCTAGGTAGTAGGGAGTGTTTCAATGTTAAAGGGAAACTGTTCAATTCTGTGCATGACTGTGTTGGGTAGAGTGTATGAAAGACTAAGAGTTTTACATGTACACTTTGCGATTCTGGGCACTGTTTATTTACGCTGTCCAAATTGCACAATTTACCGCTTAGTTTATAAATAGTATTCATGAAAGCTTAAGAAAACTATACAATTTTGCTTACAATTTGCAGATAGTCAGTGACGTCTAAACATAGGCAGTTTCTTATGGCTTTACCAGAATTTTGCAATTTTTCACACAGTTTACAGGGCATGGTGGGTTAAACCGATTCAAAAAATTATAGCGCGCCAAATTTTATTTTAAAAAGTGTCGTATTTAAGTGTTGTTTGTCAAAGTCATATTGCCATTTGTCATTTTAGAAATAATGTAGAACAAAACTTTGTTTTTCATGTACAACATGTATGCCGATCCCTATACTGTTGCAGACAAGTTTTTACCCATTGCACAACTTTGATTGAATGCTATATTATTCAGCTGTAGCCTTAAACTGGAATAATACATGCTTTCCCGAGGCCAAGTTTCAAATCGACGTTATTTTTATGCATTTTTGGAATGGATAGATTACTCCCTATTCGATAGATGTCGTTTCCAAAGAGAGTTGTCTTAGGCTATCCCACAATGCAAATTATTAGATAAATATTTTGGAACATACTAAATCCATATTTTAAAAGAATTGAATGAATACTTGAAATATTGAAAACAAATTAACATGTAACACATTGACAATGACCATATATTTTCATATCGACCATGTATACAAACTGAAGCATTCCAGTATTTATGTTTTATGAACTAAAATTTACGTTTAAGGAACTTTTTTTGTTTTATAAACATATATTTTAATTTTGAATAAATGTTTCGTTTTAATGAATATAAATTGTATTTTATAAACAAAATAATTCAAGAACAAATATTTTATTTTGAAGAATATTGCAACGTTTCACATGCCATACTCGTACACAGATTTAGTTATTTATTAAAGGGTTTTTAATTCAAAACACAAGAATTTGTACAAAGGAATTATTGATATTCATGATTTCTATTCACACACACGTCTCTTGTACACCAGGGAATTATCTAAAAATGCAAATCTGCTTTCACAATTAAGATTCACGAATTTTTCATAGTTTGTGCCATTTTGTAACACATTTCCACTTATTCAAGGGATTTCAATTATTTTGATCTTATAACTGATGTTACGGATATGATGTGCCTTCACAATAAATAAAAAATTTTAATGGTGCATAGAACAGGGAAAAAAACCAAAATGGAACAAAATTAATCATCATTTTTAGTAAACTCCCACGTCAGATAATAGGAAATTTCTATATTAGAAAATTGCCATACTTGGAGCTTGAACTTATTTTACCGCGGGTTGGCCCTTTACGCCAAATATTTCCCCCCGAGCGATAGCGAGGGCCTAAATATACATGTAGCCATACGGGAAAGACTGTCGTAAAATTAGTAAACATTCAAGCACCCAGGAAATATTTCATATTCTAATAGGAAGAGGAGAACTCCCATATATAGGAAACTCAAGCAAAGGCCGTTTTGGTAATTTAACATACCACATCAGAGCTATATTTTGAATGAAATGTTTTATATGAACACTTTAACAATAAAAAGTTACAAAAATTGAAAGTAGAGGTAAGGGTATTTCTAGGTACCCTTATTTATAAACTTGTGGGGATACTGGAACAGCCATGAATATGTAACGATTAACCACGGGTTTTGACGCAAAGCGTATCAAAATGGGTAAGATTCGAAGCCAACAACAGAAACAAAAGATCCGCATGAGCTTTAAAGGATGAGACTTCTATTCAAGGATAGGAATAAAGAAAGTGTAAACGAAGAAGTTGTTAAGAGCAAACCAGAAATACAAGACCTTAATTTCACATCCCGATATCGTAGGAGACTGTATATGGAGAAGCTCAATACATTTCATTCCTTAGGAAATCACATTATGAAAATAGAACCAACAAGGTATTGTTGTATATTTTAGCGTTTGAATAAAACATTACATACAGAAAACTACAATTACAGTCTTACCTGAACATGTGAGGAAACATAAAATTAATATGAATGACAACATATTTCTATGTAAATTGAAGACACTTCTAAATCTACATCTATAGGATGGAGAATGAATAGGTGATTGTGAATTTTACTACCAATTTGACCTTATATATACATGTAAAATCTTCACTTGTGATAGTTATAGTGGCGACTATATACAAACACTTCAAGATAGATGAATAGCTGTCCAAATATTAGAGAAACCGTCTCTAACTACTTTAGCACATTTCATTATAGAAAATCCAAGGTTTCGGTTAAATGAGGTAAAAATTGTGATTTTTGGACTGTTTATCATTTATTAAGGTATCTCAAATTTAAAAATGAAGACTTCAATCACGCATTTGATTTTTTAGGAAAAAAGGTTATTTTCACGACACAGGTGGACGTTTTTATGCACAAATACTCTCTGCAATAAAAATTCAAAACGATGTATATTGATTTTTTTTTAATTATATTGCCTATAAAAATCATCTATAAAAAAATTCCACATATATCTGTACCTTTCAGCAAATATTGCTGAATAATCAGGGATAACTAAAAAAAAACAAGCAAACAAACGAACAAACAAACAAAAAATCGTTTTTCTTCACGTCGCTATTTTATAGCAGATTTATTTTTTTAAATATTTTCCTGTGGTAAAAAAAGTAAATGCAGAAAAAACAAAATTTTAAACGGAGGCAAAGTTACAGTTTACTTAGAATGGAATTGGATTTGATGTTGTGAAGAAAGAATCAACTTGAGAATACTTTTTAATCACACCATTAACAACCAAATAAAAGAGAGAAAGCTGAAAAAGCCATGTATAAGGTTTAAAAAATCGAGTAAGTAAGCTGCCAAGAAAAAAAATGTTGTATGGTTCACAGAAGCTTGGAGTTTTAGTAAAATTATCCAATGTCCAAAAGAGATCGAGTTAAGATTTTATAAGCATCCACATTAACAAATTAAAGATGAACTAAACACACGTGTAAGCTGTATATATGGTGCTCAATTTAAAGGAATATGGTAATTATGCAAGGGAGATAATTTGATAAAAGAATTTCATATAGATATCGGTAGAAAAATTAACTTTTCATAATTATCCGATTCGTATTTCACAATATGCGTACACTGAATACGCCCTGTTTTGGTATTTCACTGAAATAATTCATCGTTAAAATCCGTTTGTTAACATGTTGACAAAAAGAATTGAATGCTATGTAAACTTTGGATTAGTCTTTCTACACGGCGAGATGTGCTACATTATTTCAATTAATTTATTCGTTACAAATAAATAAGAAATATCAATTAAAACATTCATATAAATCTTTTGTGAATCTTTTTAATAGTACCGGCGTTATATTTTAACAATTTTCTTCATATAAACGATACGTGTACACTTTGGTCAACAGTTTTAAAGGAAGGCAGTCATATGCATATTTGCTATAATGCATTTATAAGGTATTGACACCGTTGGTCTACGCATTTAATCAATTTGATAAAAAAAAATTCGGATATGGGTATGTTTGATTTTCGGGACGGAACAGTAATTTGACAGCCTTCTTCCTTTGACGCCATAATTGACAGGAAGATCTGATACGTCTTTTAGTCTTCTTTGCCGCGATTTATCCCCCTTCCTCTTTAATAATGTATAATCTGGAAACTTGAAATGACCAAACATTGATCCCAATTCCAGAAAAAAAAAACATGCACGGTGATGCATACTTTTGATGACAGATTTCAGGTTTATAATTTAGGTATTCCAACGAAAATATTTTTTTCGTATTTACCAGTTCTATTGAGAGCTAAGGAAAAACTGGTTCACAATTATTTGGAGTTTCGGCGCTTTTGCCACTAACTGAAATTAAATACGAAGAAAATTAAAGAAAACTACAAAAACAAGTAAACGTTAAAAATACCGTGCACATACGTGCATCCATGAATCTATTTGAAACTTTGCAGTTGAAAAGTTTGAGTTGTAATTTAAATACAACATTTTACGTGCGTCTTCATGCACCATGTCATCATTATGTATTTGTGCAATGAAAATTGATAAATCATAAAACTGTGCTTACAAAATTCTACGTTGGAGTACCTATATAATTGGTTTCGCAATTGTGCTGACTGATATCAAAATTCTCGGATTTCAAAATTAATGTCTACCCACCATAAAAAGTTGAATGAAATTTCTGACAGCCATTGTTAGAAAGTACTGATATTACAGAAAATGTTACTTTTGACGATTTTGGGAAAATGACACACTCCTTGTTCCTTGACAGAGCTTGTCTGTTACTATGGTAATAAAATTGAGCACTATTTTTTTCTTATGAAAACTCAACTGAGACCACCTTTAGGCTGCTATACAAGATTTTTTCCCTGAAAACGCTTGTAGATTTATTTCCGAATTGAACGTTTAGTAGCTATAAATTGTAGTGTGCAGTATGGGATGGTGCCCGTCCTCTCCCCCTCAGGATATGTTCGAAAGGTAGTCTCTTAGCCCCATTGGACAAAGTCAACAGAAACAAAAAACACAACATTCAAAACCAAGACACTCGTAGTGTGAACTGCCATGAAACTGAGAGTGACATCAGGTGCTCTGGCAGGGTAAGCATGTCCTGCTCTGTTAACAGCACCTGCTGTAAAAACAGTAATTGCAATACACCTTTTTAGTAGTTGGAAAAGACAAAACTCATTTTTTAGAACTAGCTGGTTCAAATAGGTTCTTAGACTGACGTAATCAAAATATTAGAATTTTTTATGGACAATAATTGTGTCGAATTCGAAGGTCGCGTTTTCCAACAGATTATTAGAACTCACCGTGCGCCACTGTTATCTGATCTTTTCCTGTACTGGCAAGAGGCCAAGTTTTTTTCAAAGAATACAAAAAAAAAAAACAAAAAACAAAAAACAAAATCATTAAGCCCAGCTATTTATTTCGGATTCCTATACATAGACGATGTACTTTCTCTTAATAATCCAAAATGTATTTAATATTTACATCAGATCTATCCCAGTAAGCTTGAAATTAAAGAAACAGCTGATACACTTACTTCAATTTTGTATTTCGATCTTTTGTTGTATATTGACGAAGATAGACGTTTGAAATCTAAGTTATATGACAAGCGTGTTGATATCTTAGCAGCAATATACCTACCTCCCCAGGCTATGAAGAAGTTAATTCGTTTCTGTAGAGCATGTATTTTGTAGGGTGATTTTATTGAGAGAGCAAAACACTGTCCCAAAAGGTACTAAGTCAGGCATTTGTTCGGTCTATATCAATTTCATCCCTCAAGAAAAAAATTCTATGGCTGTCACCAAAACATCATTGAAAGGCATGACGTGTCTGTATCCCAAATTTTCATCTAGATTAACGTCTCCCAGGATTGACTCATTCATAGTGTGATGGGTACTGTTAACAGAAATGCTTATTCTTCCAGAGCACCTGATGTTTCTCTCAGTTTCTAGAGAGTTCATACTGTGGGTGCCTTGTTTTGAATGTTGTGATTTTATTTCTGTGCTCTGTAGCTTTCTGGCGTCGTTGAATTCTGTGTTCTCATTTTGGCTTTGTCTTTGGACTTCATTTGTTGTAAATATCACTCCTTTGTTCCTTCCGTATTCTACTGTCGTTGGCATACAGGTAACAACTCCTCAATCAAGTTAGTTAAAATGAATGCTTGTTGCAATACAGGTAAATTTTCTGGCAGCATAAATCGACATATTGTTCCTGCTCCTTTTCATTTTCTTATCAATTTTCTTCCTTATTTGTAATCCTTTATTGAAAATGTTTATCTTTACTTAATGTGACATTTTTACAGTAAAACCTGTACTTTTGAATCCAAATTATGTAGCAAAATTCTTAAGAAAGATGGATTACAGAAGTGGTTACCACATTTGTAACCAAGGGCTAACATAGCATACGCTGCATGTGAAAATGTACGCTGAATTTTTGAACACCACACAACATTTATTTAGTAATTATATTCTAGATTAGATTAAACATATTTATTAGGATTAGACACAAGTTATCACAACTTAATACAGTCCTTTCCTTACATAGAATACACATATTAATTATTTTTGACGTCAGCAAAACATAACTAAAAAGTTGCAATTCAAAAGAGAAAGAGAAAAAGGAGATGTTTGAACTGAAGGTGTATGCACAAAAGAAAAATAAAAGTATAAGGTAAAAAGACCATGAGAAAAGAAATGGAATGAAGTGAGATTAAAGGCTGACCAAGACAATCAGAAACGTTTTGATTGTTTTATAAATAATCGCACCCTTTCGAAAATAAACGAGTTTTGTTCACATGTATAATTATCATTTCCAAAGAGTAGTGTTTCAAGGTCTTTATCCTCATCAGCCAGGCTCTCAAAAAGGGTCAATCTAGCTTCCGTATATAAAGGACATTCAAAAAGATAATGTATGACATCTTCAAATGGATGTCCACAGTTACAAAAAGTATTGGTCACAACATTTATTTTTAGGAGGTCTGCTTTTAGTGAACTACATTGGTGTCTCAGTCGAGTATGGAGTATATTTAAAGTCCGTTGTCCTTCAAAGTAGTACTCTGGGGCTTTACAAGTGATACCCTTTATCCTTGATTTAAAAATAGAAAAAGATGGCGAGTTTCGAATAGACAAGTCAAGATTATTCCAATCTTTTACCGATGAAGGTATAAAAGAGTTTTCATAAGATTGTAATCTACATCTAAATGGCACATAGTTATCTTGATTTCTTAAATTATAATCATTCAGATTAGACGAGATAGGAGGAAGACACCTGCTGAGGTACTCGGGACACAAGTTATTATGCATTCTATAAAACACAGTCATTCTGCGATATTTCCTCCGATTATAGAGTGTATCCCAACCAGTTTCAAAATAGAG
>MJUU01011028.1:55064-66828 GCA_002080025.1 Modiolus philippinarum
TTTTTTTATCTGTTATAGTACGAAAGCTCTACCTGTTTTTGTAAACAAATCGAACTAACCTTTGTTCACAAAAACAATAACATTAAAGAAAAATATGTTGACTAGTGGACTAGCCTTTTTTGGCATTTATTTGTAGGAAAGTTGTAAAACAACAGGTATAATATTTATAACCCAGTTAGGTTAATATAGTTCTGGATTTATGGGAACTGTGGTGTATACCATAATGAGGGGGGGGGGGGGGGTGACACATAACGACACATAACGACCAGTGTAGAAAAGAAAGAATAGAAAAAAAAACGTTGCAAAGTTACATCAACACTCATGGAATTCAGTTCAGAGTATATAATATTTAAAATTCATAAATCACGAATTTTGTTTCTATCTAAACTAGTTAATCTCTACAAAGACTTTGAACATCATCCATGGACTTGATAAGGGTTTTGGCTGCTGTATCGGACTTTTTCGCAAAAATGCGACCGTCAAAGGTCCAGAAGGACTGAATTCGTTTTGCTTTCTTTTGTATGGATAGCTCACGGATAATCTGCTGGCGGAATTTAGTCAAATCCTCTGTTAAGAAAATACCTTGAGGGTTTCTAAACAGTTTTTTCTTACAGGAATAAACAGAGTTCTTGACCTTCCAGTTGCGGAAGCGGCAAATCAACTGAGCTTTGCCATCCCTGATATTACCTATAATATGCGAACGGCTAATGTCATCAACAGTTAGCAGTGGTGTTGGGTTGAGCTTAGTATTAACTAGTTTAACAATTATAGAGTCAGTGTTGTGGAGATCTTGTTGGATAAGCGGCACGTTGTGGAATCTGAGTGACGTTCGTCGTCCATACTGTTCAAGTTTCTCGAGTTTTTCATTAAGATTCTTTATTTCTGATCTCATTTTTTGGTTTTCAGAAAGTACTTTTGAATGAGCATTTGCCAAATTTCGAAAATTTTCATAACGGTCTTCCATTTTTTTTATTTGCACATCACAATATATTTTTAATTTTTGGTTTTCTGTTTCTAGATTTGTAATCTCCTTCTGTTGAGTTTTTATAACATCATTCAAGGGTTTTATAACCTCATTTACAGCTTCTACAATGGCAGATTTAACAAGTAATAACAAGTCAGGTTTTATACAATTTATTAAATCTGGAATTATATTTTCCAAGACATCTTTCTTTAGAAATGTATTTTCTATCAGTTTAGTCATGTTGAATGCCTGACCTTGGGTTTTAAATGTTACGGTTTCAGTATCAGCGAGTTGTTCTTTGGACGCTTTAGACACTGATTGTGAACGATATCTACTTGAAGGTGGTCCCATGGCTTCATCGTCGTTTGACAACTGTCTTTTACGTGAACTGCTTCTACTTCTGTTTTTGGTGGCAGTTGTGTTGTCTTTCGAGTCTTGTTGATCCGGTCCTTTTGATTTCGTATTACTTGTACTACTTGTACTTGTACTTGCATTAGTATTCGAGTCGGCCATTTTTGTTGTTTATGTTTTATTTCGTCTTGAATGTTGTGTTAGGATATAAATAAATTGCGACAATATGAATATATATACTTAACCAAACACTTTAAATGAATCACACATCTAGAGTTTTGTAAAGTTATTGTTCCATTAGAAATTACACTCAGAAATATATCACAAATCGCTTGAATGCAATAGACGGATTTAACAAGGTGCTTCGCTTGACGCCATCTTGTTTGAGAATTATATTCATACTCTGCTTGGCCCGTAAAGCTTAAATCTGTTGCAAATCTTTAAAACAACTCGACTTTTTTACATTTTTTTTTGTACTTTTTGTTCAAATTGGCATGAAATTGGAAGAACACTACTGTTTTTAATATATTTTCTTCGATTATCAGAAAAGTGTCGATAAAATAATTTATGGTAGTTTTGCTTTTTATGGTCATTTGACAGATCATCCACAGCGCTATGTTCAGGCTAGTATTGTGATCGATCTGTGGTAATGTGTCTTATTTCAAAACTGTCACTACATAACTTTTGCAACAGTTTTCTCATTTCTAGTGTTTTCTGGCATCTTCATATTTTGTGTACATTTACATTGTTTGTTTTCAGCTGATTTTACTATGATCTTTTTCATAACTACATAGTTTATTTTTTGTTATAAAAATTAACAACTAGTTTGTCTTCAGTCAAATATCCCATTATAACATAACTGGCTGAAATAGAGTCTTGTTATTGGCACTATATATTTAGAATTATTATAACGATCATCACTCTCAATGTCAATTTCATTTTCAGGGTGACCGTGTAATTCATTTACAAGGTTTAATTCTACGTACGTCTTGCATGTCCATTTTATTTTGCTCTATGTGTTGTCTGCTTTTGTATTTGCATTGTATTGTATACTACTGTACGATGGCACAGGAACATTACCACTTATTACAAGCAGCACCGATTTAAGCCACTGAAAGTCCAAAACTGTATACCATGGTTAATTGAGACTGCTGTTCTATCTCATTTGCTTTGCGGTAACTATTTAAATAGATTGCACATACTTGATGAATATATATAACTGGGTGTGGGATTTTCTCACCGTTCATTGAAGATCTTATGGTGACTTTGAGTTGTTATTACTCCCCTTTGGGTCGTTGTCTCTTTGACACATTCCCCGTTTCCCTTCTTTTTTCTAACTATCACAAGTTAGCCTAGTAATGCAGAAAAGGCCCCTTTGCTGTTTCTTCTTGTATCCCATTGTTAAAGTCCTTTACATTATGATCTTATGCCTACATGCTCTTTCAAACCTGAGGTTCATATTTCACCCATTTTAAACTATATTTGTCATTATCTTGGCTTATGATAGAGAAGTAAAGGGGGAAAGGTTTCAATTTGTCTCTAATGACTAAATACCGAAGTTACTGTGAATCCAAATTCTGCACACGCGCATCCCGACAACCGACGTCCCATCAGTGCAGATCAAATCCAAACGTTTGGAAGACCATCAACTCAAAGATGTTTAAAAACTGACAGAGAACAAATAACCAATAAGATCTAAATTTAAAGCCAAATTCAGCTAAGGACAGAGCTTTGCATGAGGGAGATACTCCTTAGTTTTAAACAGAATTTACAAAAATTTAGATTCTGTACTGTTCAAAATAAAATCGGCTTTCGGGTCAGCACCGAAGTACTGACTACTTGGCTGGTGAATACCCTCGGGGACTAACAGTCCACCAGCAGTGGCATCGACCCAGTGGTAACAAATGACTAAATAACGAAATTACTGTGAATCCAAATTCTGCACACGCGCATCCCGACAACCGACGTCCCATCAGTGCAGATTAAATCCAAACGTTTGGAAGACCATCAACTTAAAGATGTTTAAAAACTGACAGAGAACAAATAACCAATTAGATCTAAATGTAAAGCCAAAATCAGCTAAGGACAGAGCTTTGCATGAGGGAGATACTCCTTAGTTTTAAACAGAATTTACAAAAATTTAGATTCTGTACGGTTCAAAATAAAATCGGCTTTCGGGTCAGCACCGAAGTACTGACTACTTGGCTGGTGAATACCCTCGGGGACTAACAGTCCATTAGCAGTGGCATCGACCCAGTGGTAACAAATGACTAAATACCGAAGTTACTGTGAATCCAAATTCTGCACACGCGCATCCCGACAACCGACGTCCCATCAGTGTAGATCAAATCCAAACGTTTGGAAGACCATCAACTCAAAGATGTTTAAAAATTGACAGTGAACAAATAACCAATTAGATCTAAATGTAAAGCCAAAATCAGCTAAGGACAGAGCTTTGCATGAGGGAGATACTCCTTAGTTTTAAACAGAATTTACAAAAATTTAGATACTGTCGGATAGTGGTCACAAAAAACTTTAATGTACTGTTTTCGTATTGTAACTATCTCCCTTTCACCATATTTCGAATTTTTCAAATTTTATTGAATTGGAGTCATATTTGATATTTGTGTGTATGAATAACTAAATACCGAAGTTACTGTGAATTTTGATTCTGCATATTCGCATTTCGTCAACTTAGGTCTCTTCAGTGCAGATTAAATCTAAATGTTTGGAAGACTATAAAGTCAAAGATGTTTAAACTGATAGAAAACAAATTACCGAATATGATCTTAATAGAAAGCCAAAATCAGCTAAGGACAGAGCTTTGCATGAGGGAGATACTTAGATATTGTAAGGTTCCAAATAGAATCGGCTTTCGGGTCAGTATCGAAGTACTGACTTCTGCGCTGGCGAATACCCTCGGGGACTAACAGTCCATGATTAATTAAATGATTAATTATTGCTCAATTGATAGAAACAATACTTTTCTAAGCAAAAATATTTTTTTTATTATGTTTTTGTGTACAGAAATGGCAAAAAAAAATCTATATTTATACTGGAATAATCAATTCTTTAAGAAAATAAGGATCTGCTAATTTTAAGCTTTGCAGAATATGAAAGTAACGCACAGGAAGAACATTTGCCTACGTTGGTCTCAGGAGTACGGCTAAATCGGCTGATTTGTCTTCATGTGAAATCGACTTAAGCCAATTTGACATGATTTTTTACTAGACAGTCTACTGTAAGTCCTTTTTGAAGAGTTGGAATTATTTTTTGTTGGTACCTCTTCCTTTGTATTGACGTATATTATTTTTAGAAAATTGTCCTTTTCTCCTTTTATATTTCCCTTTGTTGATTTCAGAAGTGAAAAAATGGAAAAGGTTTTGAAAATAAAGGATGAAGATTCCATTTTTACAATAGGGATTGTGACATATTATGTTCTATTGAATTGCTGAAGATCTTAGTCATATATCAACCTTTGTTGACAGCAATTTTGTTTACATACATCATGACTTGTGATGATAAACCATAAATACCCAAACTGTGCAACAGTTTTATACTGAAAAAACAAATAAAACATACTAGCAAGTCCTGCATTTGATGTGAATAAATGTTTTGACAAAACACCATTTCCTAATATGGCTGAAGTGACTGGCAGCTGTTTATTCATGAACAAACTTGAAGGAAGAGAGTAGATAGAAAAATATGAAAGAATATGGAGCGAATGTACATGTAACAAAAACGCACACGATACACAGAAAACTACAGAAACTCTTAATATGGCTTAGAATTAAATACACCAAACTTTCTAAAATGAATTCATATAAGCAATGACGGAATATGGAGTATATGCGCAAAAAACAAAGTATCTACAAATACATGGTCAAACAAAGCAATGAAACAACGCTTCTATTGTTGTTCTTCATCTCGAAGTTATCGTGAGGCCTTCAACAATGAACTTGACTCATATCTAATAGTAAGTTCAAGACGTCATCTAGGGACAATTATGTACAGTGGAAAATCTTTTCCAAAGTTTACATTTCATTCAATTATTCCATAATAAATTCCTTCTTTTTCACCTGTATCCATTTTAAAGCAATAAGAAGTAGTCATATTCCTTATTAAAGACTAGAGCTTGTCTCTCTAGTAGTGAGGAGTCTATAAAAGGATTCCCCGAGCGAGAGATGTTTGTGCTTTATAGATTTTGATAATGGTGTACTTGTGCGTGAGAGAATTTCTCATATTTTAAAATTTTGGCATTTTTATTATTTGTAACAGTAAATTGTCATTCTGACCATCTGTTTATTGTGCCTACATCTTATGATTTTATTATGCCAAGTTTTCTGACTTTTCAATGTATGAGTAGAGTATCTTGTGGTTGTTTGAGTATTGTGATTGTCTTCTGTTATTCTTTTGTTGGACAACAGATGACGACGACGGTTATAAGAACACATTTCCAGTTAATTTTTTTATGTTTGTTGACAACACATACACATTCATGGACAGTGTTTTACCAGCAGACTAGGCTCCTTGAGATAGCCGGCAGTTTAGCGGCGAGCACCCCTTGACCCATTTTTTCAAAATTACGTTTTGTCCCTCTTTTTTTCCTCCAAGATTGTGGTCATTGGGTTAGTAGTCTATCTGTTTTGGGTTTTATTCGTATGTTTATTATACTTTAGGGAAACGGGACAGAGAAAGGGGAGGTTTGGGTACCCATAAACCGGTATAACCCTACCGCTGGCTTTTGCTAGTGCCGGTATCAAGTCCGACTGTCCCGAGTTCCTAATCGTTGTTTACATTTGTCTTTTGTATTTTTATTGTGGTTTTTTTTTCTTGTGCAGTTCCTCGTTACTTTGTGGCATGTGACTATGTTTTCGGCCATTGTAGGTGTTTCCTGTTATCTTTTTTATTCTATATTGATAAACATGGATGTAGCGTTGCTTGACCATTAGCAATAATCCATAATTAAATGAAAAATATGCTGTAAGCCGGGAAATTTTCGTGGCAGTTTAATTTTCGCGTTTGGAATGGAAGCGCAAAAATAAAACAGCGCGAATATTTGTCTATTATTGAAATCAGTTGTCAACAATTTGGCAGCGCGAGTTCAAAACTGCGCGAACTAAAATACTGTCAATTTACCGCGAAATAAAGGCGGCGCGAAAATTTTCCGGTTTACAGTAAATACATTTATACTTAAATATATATTTTTATTTTAGTTATATTTACCCTATTTTCGTGAACAAATGCACACAAAGTTCAAAAGGAAGGCCGCCTTGGGCATATTTGCTCTTTTTTTTTTTTAAAAAAAAGGGTTAATGAAACTTCTAAAAGCGTGCAGTATGAATTCAATGACATGTTCTTGTTAGAAATTACTGATATTACAGAAAATCTTACTTTAGTCGGTAATGGAAAATAAATCCCTCGTTGTTCCCTTCTAGTGTCGATCTACCTTAACCTCACTTGTATTTGTATTTAGTAATAATGTCACCCAATAAAAAACATTTTTCTTCTGAGATAACGATTAACAAACACATCATACATGAATATGGTGTTCAACGTATTCGTGTTTTTAGCTCACCTGACCCAAAGGGTCAGTGTGAGCTATTGCCATCACTTGGCGTCCGTCGTCCGTCCGTCTGTTAACTTTTCACATTTTCATCAACTCCTCTGAAACCACTGAAGCAAATTCAACCAAAATTACAGGAATGTTGTATGGAAGGTCCTAAACAAAGATTGCTCATTTCGTTCCGATTCGACAAAAAACATTGCCGCCAGCACGGAACTTAGGTTAAACATAGGACCCCGATGGGAAAAATCATATTTTCATCAACTCCTCTGACACTGTTGAAGCAAATTTAACCAAACTTTACAGCCACCAGCACAGAACTTAGTTTAACATTGGCCCTATGGGAAATTCACATTTTCATCTTCTCCTCTGAAACCAATGAAACAAATTCAACCAAACTGTACGGGAATGATGTATGGAAGGTCCTTTACAAAGATTGCTCATTTTGTTCCGATCCGATAAAAACATTGCCGCCAGCACGGAACTTAGGTTAAACATAGGACCCTATGGGAAAATTCATATTTTCATCAACTCCTCTGATACTGTTGAAGCAAATTCAACCAAACTTAATAGGAATGATGTACTTAAGGTCCTTTACAAAGATTGCTCATTTTATTTGGATTGGTAAAAAAACATGGCCGCCAGCACGGAACATAGTTTAACATTGGCCCTATGGTAAATTCACATATTTATCTTCTCCTCTGAAACCATTGAAGCAAATTCAACCATACTTTATGTATGGAAGGTCCTTTACAAAGATTGCGCATTTCGTTCCGATCCGATAAAAAACATGGCCGCCAGTGCGGAACTTGGGTTTAACGTAGGACCCTATGGAAAAAATCACATTTTCATCAACTCCTCTGTAATTTCTGAAGCAAATTCAACCAAACTTTACCGGAATAATGTACTAAAGATTCTTTGCAAAGATGGCTCATTTTATTCCAATTCGACAAAAAGCATGGCGGCAAGCACGAAACATAGTGTAACATTGGCTATATGGGAAATTCATATTTTCATTTTCTCCTATGAAACCATTGAAGCAAATTCAACAAAACTTTACAGAAATGACGTATGGAAGGTCCTTCACAAAGATTGCTCATTTTGTAATGATCCAATAAAAAACATGGCCGCCAGCGCTGATCATAGTTTTAACATTGGACCCTATGGGAAAAACATCATTTTCATCTTCTCCTCTGAAACTATTGAAGCAAATTCAGGCAAACTTGACAGAAATGATGTAATGGAAGGTCCTTTACAAAGATTTCTCATTTTGTTGGGATCTGACAAAGAAGATAGCTCCCAGCATTGATTTTGGTTTAGAATGGTACCCATATATTAAAACATTTTTTTTCATTACATGCGCTTAAATTATTGAAACAAATTCAGTCAAATTAAGATTGCTTATTTAGTAAGGTGCCCAAACGACGATTTTTTCGAATTTGGGTTAACGGAATCACACACACCTTCATTGTACATTTTTGAAAGAGGAGACCATGGCGCAGCGAAATAACAATGTCGTAGAGATAAAATTTGGTCACATTTTATTTAAAATGGGGTTAAAGTCATTTCCTAAAATCAAGAAAAATCTCACGGAACTAAAAGTTTGCTTCATTTTACAAACAAACACCTCATGAAATTTTCAAAAAACTGATATTAATTTTTTCAAGACAGTTCATTGTTTTATTTTTTATAATGATTTGTCATTTATCTTCATCAAACAAGTTTCATGGTTACAATTTGTTTTTGAGATGTGAAATTTTAAATATTTGCACCTGAAATATATAAAGGACGCTTTCAATTATGATTGGTAGTATTTTCTAAGTTTTTGTTGAACCATTATTTAAAGGAAACCTTGAATTTATTTTTTAAGCCTAACCTATTCAAAATTTAATAAAACCTGGACAAAATAAATCGCATTTTTGTTTTGTCGAGTACTTGAATAAATTTCCATGAAAAACACGCACTACCATAAAACCTAATAAAACCAATAAAAATTGACCAAAATCCTGTTATATCCTCTACATGGAAAGCAAAATCTCAATTTGAATATAAAAACATTAACATATACATGAAAATTCGAAATTCGACCAATTTAAAAATCTCCAACATATCCAAATAATTTGACAAGACTTGGTCTACCATGTTATTCTACCTTCATATAGATTAGAGTTGTCGCACTTTGTACGTTTCCATAAAAATGCCAGATTTACATTTTACGCAAATTTAATGCTTTTATATGTTGATTTCTCTGTAATGGCAGACATGACACCCATGATTTTTGGCACGTATGTACAGGTTGTAGTCATGTTTCCATTTAAATTAAAATATTTCGAAAATTCAGGTTAGTAATTTCGTATTCAACAAAAATGTCTTAATTCATGACCATTTTTATTCCAATTGTAACACCGACAAATTATAAAAATCAATGAATAATAAGTTACATTCTAGCTAGTTAAACAAAATTTGAGTTCTGGACTTTTACAAAAATAGCTTTTCATCAGGATATCAGAGACTCTTACTAATTTCTATAGATTTAAAGATACCATATCTAAGAATCTGTTATAGGGTACCCCTTAAAACTGAGAAATTACAGAAATCGTGACCACGGAAACTTTCTACGACAGTGAAAAATATATAATTTAATAACTATTCAAGCCTTTAAAACAAAAATTAGTCGTGTGTTATTCCGTTAACCCAAACTCGCAAACTAAGCGTCTTTTTGGACATTGGGCACCCTACTAAATTTGTTTTGATCCGATAAAAAACAAGATCGCCAGCACAGAACATATTTTAACATAGGATCCTATGGGATAAACATCACTTCGTCACCTGCTGTAAGCATTTTGTCAGGTGAGCGATTCAGGCTCAGTATCTGAGCCTGTAGTTTATTCTCATTTTTTTCAATGCATTTAAATAATGTACTCGTTTAGATTATTAAGTTATAAATTATAAGTTTAATTTATATGAGTTTTCTTCTCAACATATTTCCCGGACATATTTCCACTTTTTAAGTCATCAAGTCAAATAAAACAGTCATAGGAACATCAGGATTACACTGTTGTTTCCATTGTTCAATATTTTCCAGTATCTTTTAGGAGTCTTCGATTTTATGCTGTCAGTTTAGTTTATTACCTTTTCTGTGTTTTCCAATACTATTTTCAGCGTCTCATTTAAACTTTTTTCCAAAGCTTTTGTTTCATTAATAGACCTGCAGAAAAGTTGGAAGTTACGGTGAAAAAACGTTTATTTTATTTCATTGTAGTTTGATCAATTTTTTCTTCTGGTCCCGGCTCAGGATTGTCCTCCAGGAGCTCCGTCTACTACGTAAGATTTCATCAGGGTTTTACTTTCCTATTACTGTAACAGTATTTGGTGAAATGTTCAGTGTAGGAACATTCACCTTTTATTGTTCAAAGTCTAAAATAAAATTTTATATTACCATGCGCTTTAGCGTAAAAACTGACATTAATAATTTAAGGCTTTCATATAGAAATGATAGGGAAAGTGACTATGTGAGGTGACAACTGTAAAAATCTATTATATATTTTGTTAATTTTTCCACGTATTGTATATTGAAATGATTATATCGTTTTCATATAAAAATAAAAAAAAAGTGGTCACCCTTTAAACAATAAATTGTGAAATGTTAATTATTATTATTAATAAGCTAGTGATATCTATAACATAACATAATATATCTTTATTTCATAATCAGGAGCCCATAGAAATGAGTCATTTTTTATTTAATAATATTATTTTGACTTTATTGATAGAACCCCTTTCGAAAATTTACATCTATCATTTTGCAAATATATACTTGGAACAAAGAACAAAGAATAATTCCTCAAACCTTGCTGTTAAATCAGAACTTGGAAGAATTCCAATTGAGTTTTCAGTTAAAATTCAAACTCTTCTTTATTTAACTAGATTAAACACAAATACAATAAATCCACTTGTAAAAGAAGCCTTTTTATTAACCAAAAACTTAGATTCAAGTGGAATATATTCTTGGTTTACTTATGTTAAAGATATATTATCTGAAGTTGATGTAGACTTACACAAACTTCAAAATTGTACTGACTTAAAACAAATAAATTCTGTTAAGAAATATATCAAATCAAAAATAAAATATTTTTATGATTCTATTATAGAAACAAAATTCCAAAATATTGATGATAAAAGTAAATTGAATCTATATAAATCTTTAAAAAATAGATTTTCTTCTGAAGAATATCTAAATATAAATAACTTTGAATTTAGAAAACTCATAACTAAACTCAGAATAAGTGATCATACTTTACTCATAGAAAAGGGGAGGCATTTGAAAATACCTAGAAATGAAAGGCTCTGCCAAAAATGTAAAGTAATAAAAGATGAACAACACTTCATATTACATTGTGTGACCAATAATTGTCTCAGAATGTCATATGTCCAGTTTCAATTTAAATTTAAAATTTAAATTTTATGCAATTATCAGATGAAGACAAATTCAAACTTATTTTAAATCCATCAACACCAACACAAGTAAATAAATTAGGTTCCTTTTTGAAAAAGTCATTAGAACCGAGGAAAGGGGACTCTTAATGTTTATTTACTTGTACATATCCGTATGATTACTGTTTTTTTTTCTGTCATTTATTGTTTGTATAATAATTGTTTATCACAAATTATATAGTTTAAAGATAATAAAAATATGAATTTGAATTTGAATTTGAATTAAATATATTCTTAATAATTTCCGGAATAGAATCAAACCTTGGTCCGTCTTCTGAAATCAGCGACGACGAAAGCATAAGCAGTATTAATCCATTAGATTTATCTAGGTATTCTGAGCTCTTGTCATCTGCAGTATCGTTTCTTCATCTTAATATTCAAAGCTTAAT
>MJUU01011029.1:0-11782 GCA_002080025.1 Modiolus philippinarum
GTTCGCACTGCTAGTGCTTTAATTTTGTGGCGTTCCTGTTCATTTTTTGTTCATTTGTTTTGTCTCTGTCATACTGTCTCGATTCGTGTTGGATATGAATTTTGGATTATTTGATTTATGAATACCCCATTCGTCATATTTGCTTTGGCATTCATTAGCCGATGTATTTGACAGCTCACTTTGAATTTGTTGCAAGTTTTATCTTGTCAGAAATAATTCCAGAGTACAATTTTAATGAAGACATGATAAAATATTCTTATAAGTGCAAATTGCATAATGTAATTTGTAACACAATGTAACAATGCTTTTAACAATTATCAATAACTTCTATTAGACAGTTTTCATATAATATAACACTGCAGCTAGCTTCTCAAGTTACTGCTTTCAAATATATTCATTAAAGTATAACAATGAAAGATACATTTTTCAATTATATTCAATATAACCAAAGATATGGACAAGATTAGTTTTTAGACAGGGGTTTTCAAGTTTTAATTAAGAATTGAATGCATTATTTTGAAGTTTCATTGGGATATGAAAGGGTTGACCGAAGCACATTTTAATGAAGCGCGGTAGCGCTTCATGTTGAAAATGTGCGCCCGGTCAACCCTTTCAAAGTCCCTATGAAACTTCAAAATAATGCATTCAATTCATATAAATTCATATAATTACATTTTAAACCCGAAATATTAAAAACGAATCTTTTTCCAGGGAAGTACATCATGTATATTGGGATTCTATTTTTTAAAATTCATCCGCCATGTGAACACGTGGTCAAATGTGTTTCATGGGAATTGCAACTTCACATTGATATGCCACGTGAGCGATGTTCACCTATCAAATTGACGGAATTCAAATGAATATTCATGAAATGTAATTATTTCTTTAACATGGAATCAAGAATTAACAATAAAAGGATATGGAGTAAATCCACATGAGCCAAAGTATCTATAAATACATGGTAAAACAAGCAAAGAAGCAACGCTTTTATTGTTCTTATTCATCTTGAAGTTATCATGAGTCATCGCGAGGTCTTTATCAATAAATTCAAGACGGCACCTCTTTGAGCGGATAATTGCTAATTCTCGAAAAATGTCATATCCACGTCCTATTTAGCTCATAAATGCGAGATCGTCACCAAAGATAACCTTTACTGTAAAAGCGTTTGTACAATCACTATCATTCGTTGCCCGACAAAAACATTACCGTCCTAAACTAGTGGATAGATTCAACATATAGAGAGATGTATCTTATTAAGGAGGTTCGCTCCTCATGTTTTGGGATTTCTGTCAGATTTTCGGAAACCTCGGGTTTTATCCATTTAAAAGCATTAGAATTTTTTGCCCATTGACCCCCTGATTTTTTTTCTTAATTTCATTTTTTACATCTTTGTGAGCATTATGTAAAAATTGTATTGAATTCTATTTATTCTGGCACATTCATTCATGGTCAAACCTTGTTAATGTTAATCCTATGAAAAATCAGAGGAGTTCAGTTTCCCGCTAAATTTTCAATCACTTAAATCTCAAAAACGAGATCATCAACCTATCAATTTTTTTCACTTAAATTACTTCTTTTTTAATTTTCTAACAAAAAATCATGTTTATTTGAAATCCTATTTATTTTCAAATGGAGTAGCGAACCCCCTTAAGTCGATTGTAAGAAAACTAGTGAGAGGTTGGCACAAGAATAATATTTGAAAATTACAAAAATAAAAAAAAAAAATCCAAAATTTGAAAGTATGATAGTGTATCCATATTAGAAATTCTCTCAAGAACAAGTACATCATAACTGAAATGTATATAGAACATAAACCTGTTTTGTTATATCCTTTTGTAGTATATTCATTGATCTACTTGTTAACACCAGAAAAACTGTATGGCATATGACATTATCAAGTTGTTATACCATAATCCCCATCAAATGCATAGAACTTTACAATAAACTACCAAACGCAAGAATTTCACTAAATCAGGCATGGTCATTTTTGCTTCGACATTTGTTTGTTATATTATAATCTCCATCAAATGAAAAGAACTTCACAATCAACTACCACAAGCAAAAATTTTACTACTCATAGACAAAAATCAGCCTTGGTTTGGTTATCTGCATATTTTAAATGTTAGATCTTATACTGGTATCTTATTCCAAATGATCTAAGAATTGACATAGTTACTGTAGCCATAGTTACTGTAATTCAATTTCTGTTGATGGCCTTTGCGACATTTTTTGTCTCTTCAGTGCAGATTAAATCAAACTTTATAAGACCATAAACAGAATGATCTTTGAAAACTGATAGAGAACATATAATCAGTACGATCGAAATGAAAAGTCAAGCCCCAAAGTCACAATTGATGGGAAACACTTCAAACAAAATTATTTTACGTTAAAACTAGGCTGTAATGCAAACGACTAAATATCAAATATACTGTAAATTTGATTCAGTAATATGGCCTTTTCGACAAATAATGTCTCTGAAGACCATTGTAATCTATATGGACAGCCAAACATTGGCCAAAAGACAGAGCATTTCACGCAGGAGATACTCATTAGTATAAAGAAAAATGTATAAAAAATATTTCAAGTTTCCAAATGAAAAATCTGCTTTGGGATCAGCACCCAATGACTGACTATTGGGCTGATGCATTCTCTCATGGACTAACAGTCTACCAGCAAAGGCATCGACCCAGTCGTAACAAATGACCAAATATCGAACCTTCTGTAAATTTAATTTCTAAGTAAGACCATTTCGACAACTTATGTCTCTTCAGTACAATATAAACCTTGAGGACCGTTGATTCGAATCTGTTTTTAGATTGATAACCATTGAAATATAAATGTAAAGTCAATATAAGCTGATAAGTACAGGGGCTCATTTTGAACGTAAGAACTAAGTACTCGAGTCACGTTTATGGTTGCATCAATCTGTCAAAATGACATATTATTTTTTTTTTATATTTTTTTAATTTATTTCGACTTGATAAAATATATACATTTATGCTTGATTTCAATCAAATTCAGGACAAAGTCGATTAAAATTATAACTATTACGATAATTCCTATGTTTCAAGATTGTTTAAATTTTCGGAACCCATAAACCGGTGTAACCCTACCACTGGATTTTCCTAGCGCCGGTAGCAAGTATGGCTGTCGCGTGTTCCAAACGTCGTTTAACAATTATCTTTAATTTTGTCTTATTCATTTTTTTTCTGTGTACTTCCCTAGCAGATTGTGGCATGTAATTACAATTTTCAGCCATTTTAGGTGTTTCCTGTTATCCATTTTTAACTCGAAAGCCATTAAATTTCTGGAGAGTTATTAAAATAACAAGCAAAAATCACGTGAGGCTTCAAGCCTATTGACAGCTCTAAAAGATGATCTTCGTGCTTCCGATAAAATACAGTGCGCAAGTTTCTTTCAAAATAGTATACATTGTGTATTTAAGTTATATTTCTTTATTTTCTTGAGTTGAATACGGTATTGTTATATTGAATTAAAACAATATGCATGTTTTTCAAATTACTCGTTTTTTATATACGTCTCGGATCAACGCACTTGCCGAGCAGTAATTTGTCAAAGATGAAAATAACATTTGTTTACCTGTGACATGTGTATTGCATATTTATAGCAATGAAATCGACATGCATACGAAATCACACAATCCGATTATTCCACGTATTACGGAATAACTGAATACATGTAGACGTATGCAGCAGTTGTTTGGATGACTACGAAGTTTTGCCATGTGTAGAGTTTCAGGGCTTTCGAGTTTCAGCTCCATCGAAGCTTTGATTGTTTTACATTATTTATTGTTTTATTCATCTATTATTCAGCATCTATCTGTGATAGTGGACCTTGTGATAACAACTCTACCTGTGTACCTCTATCTAACGAGACATATAACTGTTTCTGTCCTTTAGGATTTTCCGGGGACCAGTGTGAAAGTAAGTATGAATAATCGCATATTTTCCTTTTTGCAAAACAATTTGCTTTAAAATCCTTTTTTAAAGCAACTTTTTAAAAATTTTGAGGTTTTAAAATCTCAAATGAAGTTTTTATTATAAGATATTTGGAGGACAGGGAGTAATTGCATATGAGACAATGTCTCTACAAATACATGGTAGAACCAAGCAAAGGAACAATGTTTTCATCCTTGTTTTTGTTCTTCAACTTTCTGTCTCTTTGAGGCCATCAACTTTGTTAACACCTCAAAGTCAATTGAAATGGAATAAAAAAGATAACAGGAAACACCTACAATGGCCGAAAAACATAGCCACATGCCAGAAAGGAAATAGGAACTGCACAAGAAAAAAAAACTCACAATAAAAATACAAAAGACAAACATAAACAACGATAGGAACTCGGGACAGCCGGACTTGGTACCGGCACTAGCAAAAGCCAGCGGTAGGGTTAAACCGGTTTATGGGTACCCAAACCTCTCCTTTCTCTGTCCTGTTTCCCTATCGTAGAATAAACATACGAATAAAACCCATACAGGTAGACTACTAACTCCATGGCCACAATCTAGAAAAGAAAAATTGGGGGACAAAACGTAATTTTGAAAGATGGGTCAAAGAGTGCTCGCCGCTAAACTACCGGCTAGCTCAAGGAGCCTAGTCCGCTGGTAAAACACTGTCGCACTACGGAAGGAAAATCAAATTCAAAACTCCCAATGGGTTTGGTAAAGAATCGTCATGTATTTCAATAGACATCGGCAGTATCAGTGAGAGGCCAGTATGTGTGTAAAATCCTCACGTGCAGAATATCCTGTCGATATCCCCTAAAGACGATATCCTGTCGATATCCCCTGAAGACTGCCCCTAGCACCGGTTTAAGCTTTGTTTTGCAATATGTTGAACAACGCTACATTTTTGAGTTAGGGACCGACCATTTAACCTGAAAGGGGGGGGGGGCAATGGTTTTTTTTTTCTGGATAGAATTTTTTTTTCGCGCTTCGCGCGAAACAAATTGTTTATTTTTGTACGCGTATCAACAAAATATTTTTTTTCAAAATTAACATTATTTTTGGGGGAATAAAGCCTCTTTCAGAAAATTTATTTTCATCATTTTGGCAGCCAAAATATTTTTTTCACATAAAATCAGATCCAGAATATTTTTTTAGAAAAAAAAATGGTCGGTCCCTTATTATTACTCCCCTTTGGGTCGTTGTCTTTTTGATACATTCCCTGTTTCCCTTCTTTTTTCTATCTATTTGTCTTCTGGTCATGGATGCAGGATCGCCTACAAACATAAATTAAACTGGCACAAATGCTCTCACAATCGAACAACTAGTGTCTCAAGCTAATAGATAATAACAACATATTTACAATTAGAAGGCAACTTGACATTATGGATAGTGAAATATGGGCACTGTAAACAGGTGGTCAGAAAGACATTCAAAATTACAAAAGTAATATAATGTTAAAGTTTGAAAGTATTATGTGTATAGCCATATGAAGTATTCTCTCAAGACCAAGAACACCATAACTGAAATGTATAGACAGCATGCATCTGTGAAAAAATATATTCAAAAACACAACTAAAAAAGTATTCACTATCGTTATGTTTTATACTGTGGTTTACCCAAATAGTTATATGTAGCAACGTATAAATTCTGAAATAAAGGTAAAATAAACTCAGCATTATTATTATGGGTTATTAATCGATGATTTTATTTTTTCAGTTAATGTGTGTGACCCGGATCCATGTTATTTAAACTCTATATGTAACCCCATTCCTGGTGGCAATTTTACTTGTGTGTGTAACATGGGGTATTCTGGGATTATATGCGAAGGTATAAAATACTTGACAATTATCTGTATTAATTATTTTTGCATGTTTTTTGCATAAAAATATTAGGATACTCAGCAGATAATCAATTCTTATTATTTAAAGCGTTAAGCAAAGGCGTGAGCGAACCACAGATTATATACAGGAAATAGTTTTATACAATAAGTTATTCCCCAAAATAAGTATTAAACATATCTAGGACCATAAGTTTAATCGATACTGTTGCCACATGAAATCATTATGAAACGCCTCCCGGGACTATTTCTCTATAATTTTTGTCGATGAAATGTTATAATATTCTGCTATTTACAGAAATAAGTATGAAAATTGAGCCATTTTTTATCACGGTGTTGTGTACCCTATAAATCGTTAAAATGCATCGAAACTTATTTCTCGTCAGAAAGAGTATTTTATGGTAGTGCGACAATTGTTCAACAATAAATTTTAGAAAGGAGTTGACATTTTCGTCCCATTGGAGATGTAAGTCCAAAAACGATGTGGATCGATTTACTTTCTGTTATTTCCTTCATCTTTGATAATGGAGGATACATCGTCGGGATTCATTTCGACAAATCTTTGAGATTCAGTACGGGTCTCTGAAAAAATCAATACCGTAGCATAATAAAAAAGTCTTTTTTAAATAACACTTTTCTTTTATTGCACTATAATGGTAGCAACATTCCTATAGGATGCAGTGATCCCCTATAAATTGTAATAAAAATTGTGGTAATTAGAACAATCATACTACAGTAATTCTTATCGTCATTTAGTGAAGTAACAATTTATATATTTATGAGATAGAGAATCACCCGGTTCAAATTAAAAAAGAAAACTTGTCTGTAAACATTACTTTTTAAGAGTTGCTGTAGTTCTGTTTTATTCAGAAAGTAATCAGTCTTTAATTTTGTACATTCGAAATCGACACAACTTTTTAAAAAATCTTTTTGAAGTAAATAAAGAAAATAAAGAAAATATCTACTTTTTGTTTTCTTTTCTGACATGAAGAAAGACTTATGGATGCTGAATAATACAAGTGTAAAAATAATTATCAATCAATTATAAAGTATCAGAAGAAGTCTGCAAGTAGGGGGCAAAATTTGTGCTCATTGGTATACTAATTTACTGTTGGAAAATACCACCTCCAAATCTGAGGAATATTCAATCAGTAAGAAAATAAAGAATACTGCGCATCTTTTTTCATCATGGCTAACTTTTCCTTTTGGACTGGTCCATCAAAACAAATATGGATTTAAAATTTTACGAGTAATAGAGTGCTTACTTTCTTTTCCAATTACTAATATTTGTTTGGTATTGCTACTATACTTATCTATTTTGTCAAGTCTATAGGATGATAATTTGTTAAAATGCACTGCTGTTTGTTCTGCAATATATAAGACTACACATCTTGATATTTATACCATTTCTTTAAGAATACATCTGTGAACCGACTCCATGTAATAATAGTGGTACATGCAATCCTACTAGCGCCAGCACTTATACTTGTACATGTGACACTGGTTATATAGGACCTAATTGTAACGGTTTGTATTTCTATTTGATTTATATGTTGTGATTTATATTATAAACGTATATTATTTAATTTATTACAAACATTTTCATTTTATTTAAATAACAAACGCCTGTTCACACTAAAAACATCAAATAAGTTAAGGAAGAAACAAAAATTAGGACCATCTTTATTTCATATTTCTTAGTCCGGGGTCACAAACAGGGGTGAAAGTTACAAGAAAATCCGTAATCAGAAATTGACTCTTAACAGGCATCTCTAAAGAAATTATCTTAGTGCAAAATCTAGCAATCCATTGCTGTAATACCCCGAATCAACTAAAGAGCGATTGCAATTGAAATACGATAACCTACTGAATATTCTTGTGTACAACATATAAACGTCATTAATGCAAGGAAAATTTTTTAAATGTAGAAATGTGCTTATTTGTCAGCTGTTTTCGGGACGTTTTATTAAAAAAAACTATTTTGATCGATAACTTCTTTCCAATTTTCCTTGATATTTTTATTTTCATACACCTTAGGAAACGTTTCGAATCGAAAGATATAGCCATTATTAGTTAAAACGATTTCCATGTTAAAATGATGTTACCCAGTGAAATATCTTAGCGTCGATCCAACTTCAATGAGGGATAAATAATTTCTATTGGCTCCAAATGTGGTATGCAAATGAGAATCATAATAGTCAGATCTCTTGGCATACGTGTCCTCATTGGTAAAGACTTACAAATTTTTACATGCTATGAAGGGCAATAATCAAACTGATTGTTAATCATATATTGTCAGATTTTGACAACCAATTTTGATCTCGTCAGTGCTGATCACATCAATATATTTGGAGCGAAGATTTTCATTTCCAGGAATTAGCATATCATTTCCGGGAAAAAAATGTTTCATTTCCGGGAATATTTATATATCATTTCCGGGATTTTTATAATATAGATTTTCCACTTATATACACCATTTCCGGGAATTCAATAAAGACAAGTATATCTTAGCAAGGTAAAAAAAAATCAACTATACCCAATCCATGTTCATATTACTTTCAAGTCCTGTTCATTACGGAGAGCTGAAAGACTGTTTTGAGCAGAATCCATTGTATTAAGATGAAGAGCATCTTATAAAACGTTAAGTTAGCATTGTTAAAAAACGAATCTATAAATACATAAATACCTGGTCCATATTCTCTTAGTGGTTGTGTTCACATCGGGAGATTGAATAAGGGCTTTGAGCAGAATACATTGTAAAAATGTTTTGCATCCTCTAAAATGTTTTACTTTTTAATAGTTTAAAAACGAAGAACGACGACATCTTTTCATAATTATGTTTGTTCACCTAGTCACTATGATTCCTTATATAATATATGATATATGTTGATTAAGTTTTTAATGAAACCTCGGAAACGATGTGTATATTTTTAGCGGAAAAGAAATATAGAAATTCCCGGAAGTGAAAATTTTGAAATCTATAAAATTCCCGGAAATGAAAGTCGTCCATTTGGAGATACTACCCTGAAATATGTGTAAGGTATAAAACCCGATAGAGGACAAATAACATCTACAATAAACAACACTATCTACAAAATGTTAGAACATATACACTTAAACTTGTCACGAAGCAAGAAACGAAATAACAAAGGGGAAATTTCAGAAATGAAAGTAAACAAAAATATTTAATAATTCTAATGGATGCTATCGCATCAATAGTGACAAAAAAATTAGACGTAATTTTAAATAGCCTTAGACCCTATGTCTTTCTATGTTTGTTGTGTTAAGGGACCGACCATTTAACCTGAAGAGGGGAGGGTTATGGTTTTTTTTCTTGACAGAAATTTTTTTCGCGCTACACATCAAAACAATTTATTTTTTTTTTCATGTGTATCAACAAAATATTTTTTTCCAAAAGTAACATTATTTTTTGGGGCAGAAAGCCTCCTTCAGAATTTTTTTTCGTCATTTTGGCAGCCACATAAAATCAGGTCCAAAAATATTTTTTTAAGAAAAAAAAACCGTAGCCCCTACCCCTCCCTTTTCAAGTTAAGTGGTCGGTCCCTAATTCAGTAAAAGTCTCTTAGAATATATTAGCAACAGATTTTCCTTGACAGCCTTGTTGTCACACCTCTCATATGCATATCAGAACTAGAAAGAACTAGCAGATCGGAGACAAAAGAAAAAGGGCTGTTTATATGGACTTGTTTTTTTTTTGTACTTTTTATTGATACATGAATCATACGTTCTTGATTATACATGTTTTTCTTTGATTAATGAATAGGTGACACAAAGTTCTAAGTTCATTTAAACTTAACCGACTAAACATACAAAGTCAAATTGACAATCGTGAAATTTCGTATGGACAGTTTAGATTTTTTGGACAATTATTGCCATACTTTGGTAACCGACTACCGAGGGAAATAGTTGGAGATGTGGGTAAATTCGAAAATGAGAATGTAAAATACATCAGTTAAACGTTAGTTTTTAAGGGGTTAACACTGTTAGTGCCTATTTTTTGTGGCGTTTGTGTTATGTACTGTTTGTTTCGTCTTCGTCATTTACGTTCTCTTTCTGTATGTAATCCTTATATTATATACTTGATATACGATTTACGGCTCTTGTATTCATTTGGAAATTTATTAAACACTAATTGAGACAACATCAGAAAATATAAGAAATAAACATAATGAACAAAACTAAATTACTAGTAACTGGAGGTACTAGCAATTCCTCGCAAAGTCGGAGTATGATCTATTTCAAGCGTGGCACCGGTCACACTGCCAAAGAAAAATTTGTTTTTGTCATAGTCGATGTTTTTCAATTCAGTTATAATGCTTACATCTGTTTAACTTATATTTTCCACCAATTGCTCTGTTGTTATCCTTTGATTCAGATCACGTCTGTGACAGTCGGCCTTGCACTAATAATGGTACATGTTCAGCCGATGGTTTTACTTATGTCTGCGATTGTCCATTGGGATATTCGGATCCGCAATGTTATAGTAAGTGAATGCAATTACACATTTACTAAGTGAATGAAATGACATCTTTAATAAGTGAATGCAATGACACTTTTAGTAAGTAAATGCAATGACATCTTTAGTAAGTGAATGCAATGACACTTTTACTAAGTGAATACAATGACCCTTTTAGTAAGTGATTGCAATGACCCTTTTACTACGTGATTGCAATGACACTTTTAGTAAGTGAATGCAATGAAACTTTTAGTAAGTGAATGCAATGACCCTTTAAGTAAGTGAATGCAATGACACTTTTAGTAAGTGAATGCATTGACCCTTTTAGTAAGTGAATGCAATGACCTTTTAGTAAGTGAATGCAATGACCCTTTTAGTAAGTGAATGCAATGACCCTTTTAGTAAGTGAATGCAATGACACTTTTAGTAAGTGAATGCAATGACCCTTTTAGTAAGTGAATACAATGACCCTTTTAGTAAGTGAATGCAATGACACTTTTAGTAAGTGAATGCAATGACATCTTTAGTAAGTGAATGCAATGACCCTTTTAGTAAGTGAATGCAATGACCCTTTCAGTAAGTGAATGCAATGACACTTTTAGTAAGTGAATGCAATGACACTTTTAGTAAGTGAATGCAATGACACTTTTAGTAAGTGAATGCAATGCCATCTTAAGTAATTGAATGCAATGACACTTTTACTAAGTGAATGCAATGACACTTTTACTAAGTGAATGCAATGACACTTTTAGTAAGTGAATGCAATGACACTTTTAGTAAGTGAACGCCATGACATCTTTAGTAAGTGAATGCAATGACCCTTTTAGTAAGTGAATGCAATGACATCTTAAATAAGTGAATGCAATGACACTTTTAGTAAGTGAATGCAATGACCCTTTTAGTAAGTGAATGCAATGACCCTTTTAGTAAGTGAATGCAATGACACTTTTAGTAAGTGAATGCAATGACATCTTTAGTAAGTGAATGCAATGACACTTTTAGTAAGTGAATGCAATGATATCTTAAGTAATTGAAGGCAATGGCACTTTTAGTAAGTGAATGCAATGACATCTTTAGTAAGTGGATGCAATGACACTTTTAGTAAGTGAATGCAATGACATCTTAAATAAGTGAATGCAATGACATTTTTAAAGTAAGTGAATGCAATGACAGTTTTAGTAAGTGAATGCAATGACATCTTAAGTAAGAGAATGCAATGACACTTTTAGTAAGTGAATGCAATGACACTTTTAGTAAGTGAATGCAATGACATCTTTAGTAATTGAATGCAATGACATCTTTAAAGTAAGTGAATGCAATGACACTTTTACTAAGTGAATGCAATGACACTTTTAGTAAGTGAATGCAATGAGATCTTAAATAAGTGAATGCAATGACATTTTTAAAGTAAGTGAATGCAATGACAGTTTTAGTAAGTGAATGCAATGACATCTTAAGTAAGAGAATGCAATGACACTTTTAGTAAGTGAATGCAATGACA